>JAVSBS010002255.1:0-23152 GCA_033124195.1 Coracias cyanogaster
CATTTCATGTACTATTTGAGACTATACAAGACACTCTGACCTCATTAGAGAGGAAAAATCATGAATTAGACAGCTGTATCGTGAGTTACAAGGTTGAAGAAAACGGTGGCAGATGTTATACAGCATAGCACAAATGGAATATCATTTCAGCAATATAATTAAAACTGCAGATATTATAGTCAAATGGAAAGAAGTATGCCACTTACCATTTGAAAGGACACAAAGAACCTGGACCTGAAGACTGTTTGCATATTAATTTCTGAGTAGTTATCTGTACACTGCAGGGGGTATGCATGAATACAGGGTTCTGAATTGTGTGTTATGAATCACAACATATCCTGATAAGCAAGGTAGAGATGGTGACTAATTATTACACATAAGTAGATATGCCTTTTTAGTAATGACAGAAGTATTAAAATGCATTTATTAGTGAAAATATAGGTTGTCATGTGGAAGATACATCATTAAAGATAAATTACAATGAAAGCTGCAGTATAGAAGTAAAACAAAATGAGGTATGTGAGTCTCAGAAATACACTGCAGAATGAAATAAGCAAGATAGCAAGTGAACAGAATATGTTAAGATAAAGAATGACATCCCAGCTGCTATTTTACATCAAAACTCCTTCTCTCCCTATCTCTTCAAAATTTTATCAAACATTCATACAGTCTCAAGATGCTGAAAGAGGAGTTTTGAACCTTTCTTCTGGAAAGAACTTCAAGATGCAATTACAGCAGTCCAGACTATTAATTTATGTAAATTAGTCAATGTTCCTGAACAACAAAGCCGTTGTGTTGTGCACTGTGCACTTTGCTATTCTTCAGGAATGTTGTTTTTATATAAAATTTATCTCTCAGAAATAGATGTCATTCAAAATACTGAAATGATGGACAGGTAATGAGAAGTTGTTCCATTTGGAAAGGCAATAAAGCTAAAGCAAAAGAGATAAGCCCTGTTTTGGCAATTTTGTTGATCTACAGTACCTGAGAATCTGACCAATACAGAAATTTTTGTTAACTTTTGTATGCATTTACTTGTGCTATGTAGAAAAAGCATATGGGAAAAAAATATTACAAATCATCCAGAATCCCATTTTATCCAGATGTTGTTTAGCAATGCAGGGCAAAAAAAAAAAAAAAAAAAAAAGAGAAAGAAATGGTTTGTTAGCAATGAGGAAATAATTTACAAACAAAAGAGCCAAAACTGCCATTCGTGTTTAACCCTGCTGCAGAAGCTTGGCCTAGATACAAAATTCTGGGTCATTTGAGATTCAATAGTAACTTCAGAAATATAGAAAAAAACATCAAACTACACTTGAGGCCATAGTGTTAATCATTCTACCAATCTCATTTGTATTTGTCTGTTGAAAAGCTTTAATAGGACTGAAGTTATTATATTCTAAGAGACATGTTTAAGGAGTAGGCTCAAAAGCAGCTGAGCCTGCTCAAAATCACTAATAAAATGTTTTTTCTTTCTTCTGAAAGCAGTTGGATTCAATGAGAATACTGTTCCCATGCCTCTCAAAGCATTACAATAACTAGTGCTAGCAGACAGAAGGAAATGTGGCTACAGGCAGAAAAGAAGGCTGAATCACTTCTCTCAGCAGGAACACTGTCCTAGTTCAGCATAAGCTAGTTGTAAAATTAAACCCTAAGACAAGTAGGGAGAACTACCTTCTGAAAGTGCTTAGATCAGTCTATCAACTATGGAAGGTACGTAAAATGTTCTAATCCAGGTTTTACACAAGATGACCTGAGCTAAAGTTGGTTTTCAACCTCAAAATTAAGGCTTAAAACCTTGGTTTGCAACTGAATTGTATTTTCCCTTTTCTGTCCAGTTTGTCTTGTCCTCCACCCCATGTTAGTGAGCTACTCAGATAACAGTTCAGAGAGCATTCACAGCCTTGAAAAGAGAAGGGTTTAAGATACATTCTTCTCATCAGTATTTCCCGTTAATTAATTTGGACTACATATTTAGCACTCTGGCTTCTGCAGATTTGAGTGCAGGACATCATTGGTAAAAATACTCATTTAAAAGCTCTTTATTTCTTTTTATAAGAATGGGCCAAGGCGATGAAAATTTAATGCAGCCCATTTTGCCCGTAATACATTTTGGTAAAAATGGTTTGCTCACTTCTTAATGGTTGGACAAGAGATCTCTCTTCTTGATGCTGCAAGTTTTATATTTTGGGATATGCAGTTATGCTGCTTCAATGCATGGCATGTAAGGGATACTGTGTTGATTCCGTTGATATAAAGAATGCTAGTCATGTCATCATCTGAGAAAACCCACACTGCAGTTAACTTGAGCACTTCTTAAAATTCCCTGCAGCAATAAGAGAATTTTAAGACAGACGAGGCTATGTCTGAAGAGGGGACAGTCTATGTTGCTACGTAATGCTGAACCTTCTACCTTTGACCTCAGTGCAGTCAGAATTAATTTGCCTGAACCTAGCCTACTGGAATTAATCCATTTGATGCTGAGCAATTGAAAATTCATAACTTTTCTGCTAATCTGGAGTTGCCCTGAATCTCCAACAATTGACAGGGAATCCAACTTGTATTCTCTATTTTTTAAGAAACTGGAAGGATGGGCTAAAGAACAGTCAGTGTCTCATTTTGGGCTGATATCTCTACAATGCGTTGTCTTCCTTACTTACCCAGTGCAACAGGAAAGAAATTTAAAATCTCCAATGTTTCTGAAGGATTCTCCTTATACTGAAGACAGAATCATAGACCATTCAGGTCATAAAAGACCTCCAGAGGTCATCTAGTCCAACTTCTTACTCAGAGCACATGTAGCAGGTTGCTCAAGGCCGTATTCTCTAGATTTTTAAGTATCTCTGAAGATGCAGGTTCCACAGTGTCTCTGGGCAGCCAGTTACAATGCATGACCACCTTCATGGCATTTTTTTTTGGTCTTCTTTAAAAATATTTAATTTCCTTTCCTTATCTTTTGTTCCAGATTGTGTTTGTTAACTTTCACGTTTCACACTCTATCTCTGAGAAGTTTGGCTCTGTCTTCTCTACTTTCCCACGTTAGTAGATTGTAGGTAGCAATAAGATCCCCCTTAGCCTCTCTTCTCCAGGCCACTCAAGCCTGATTCATTCAACATTTCCTCACAGTCCATATGGATCAGCCCACTCAATGATCTTGGTATCACCCTGCTGATCTCCCTCCAAAATGTCTTTCCTTACGCCAGCTCTATGAACAGAACCTGATATGTACCACTGGCCCATGTGTGGATGTGCAGTTCTCTTTTCTTAGTTCAAGTAGAAAAAAAAATTCACTCTTTTCATTTGCATCCTGGATTGTTTGCCGGAAATATATTCTGCTCACCACTCCCTCTAACATAACAGAGGTTACACGTGCCTGATTATTATACAATCAACAAATGTCATAGAAAACTCTTGGAACAATTGTTTCACAAAGTATTTTGAAAAAATTGTGATGAATCAGTAACTTCTCTTAATACTATATACTTCTAATTCTCCCATTGTTAGGTTTATAGAACAGAGTATGTAGTCCCTGCATACATGCATATATATGGACAACTTTAATTTTAATTTTCCTTTATTTCCATTGTATGTAAGCTAGAATAGCTCAGACTCCTTGGAGCCAGAGTTTAATGAAGGACTACGGTTTAGGCTACTTTTTTCATTAATTCTAAATTTAGCCTTGGTATTAAACTAAACACTGAAGCAATGAGGTTTTTTATAACATCATGTCTTAGCTCTTACAAAATAAATTATTTGTACCAGTCTACTCAGAATGTAAAACAGAGAACTACTAAAAAAGGCTCCTTTTTACAAGTCAGAACTTATTTTAATGACCACATTTCTTTAAATGAGGCTCTATTCCCTTTTTTAAAGATTTCTGTATTGCAAATGCTTGACATATTTAATGAGTTATGAGACTTCATAAATTATAGAATGGAATAATACAATCACAGAATGATTTGTGTCAGAAGGCACCTTGAAGATCCTCTAGTTCCAATCCCCCTGCGAAATATGTTTCGCTAGATCAGGTTGCTCAAAGCCACACTCAGTCTGACCTTGAGTGCTTTCAGAGATGGGGCATCTACAACTTCTCTGGGCAACCGCTTCCAATGTCTCACCACCCTCATTGTGAAAACATTCTGCCTTGTATCTAGTCAAAATCTACTCTCTTTCAGTTTAAAACCATTGCTCCTTGCCCTATTACGAAACGTCCTGGTAAAAAGGCTCTCTTTCTCCTTCTTATAAACCCTCTTTTATATGTTGAAGCATTGCAATAAGGTCTCCTGGGACCCTTCTTCTCCACTCACCTTAGTGTCATCTGCAAACTTGCTGAGGGTGCACTCAATCCCATTATCTATGCCACTGATGAAAATACTAATCTTCAAACAGCATTGCACACCTTTTGCTACTGGTTTTCACTTGGACACTGAGCCATTGACTGTAATTCTTTGGACATGGTTGTCCAGCCAATTCTTTATCCATATAACAGTCATACAATCATAGAATCATTCAGGTTGGAAAAGACCTCCAGGATCATCTAGGCCAACCTTCATAACAAGCCAGGGGTTGTTATGACCAAAGTGCAGGACCTGGTACTTGGCTTTTTAAAATTGGCCTCAGCCTATCGCTCCAGCCTGTCCAGATCCCTTTGCAGAGCTTTCCTACCCTCAAGTAGATTGACACTCCCACTTAATTTTGTGTCATCTGCAAATTTACTCAGGGAGCACTCAATCCCATCATCCAGGTCATCAATAAAGACATTAAACAGAACCAGCCCCAGAACTGAGCCCTGGGGCACCCCGCTTGTGACCAGCCATACATATCTCTCCAAATTAGCAGCAAGAATGTTGCGTGGGACAGTATCAAAGGCTGTACAGAGTCCAAGTAGATGACATCCATAACACTTTCCTTTTCCACTGATGTAGATACTCCATTGTAGAAGACCATGAGATTATTCAGATAGCATTGACTGCCTCTATTCACCTCCCCGTCTTCCATATGTTTTCATATGTCTTCTAAGAGGATTTGGTCCTTGATCTGTCTTACTGGGCACAATATTGAGTCTGACTGGTCAGTAGTTCCTTTGAAAAAATGTTTGTGATACTCCCTTTTCTCCAGTCACTGGGGAATTTTGACTGTCATAACTTTTGGAATATGATAGAGAGTTGCTTGACAACTACCTCAGCCATTTCTATCAGGATCCTGGGATCCATCTTGTTGTGTTCCATGGACCCGTCTACGTTCAGATTCCTCAGGTGGTCTCAAACCTGATCTCCTATGATGGGAGGGACTTCACTCCCTCGGTCCCTATCTTGAGGTTCAGGGACTTGAGAGACATGATTACAAGTGAAAGCTGAGGCAAAATTTGTTGAATACCTCAACCTTCTCCATGTCAGTTGTCACTGTCTTCTTTACTTGGTATGGAGGGGTATATTTTCTTTAATCTTTCTTTTCTGATCAAAGTTCCTGTAAAAGCCTTTATTATCATACTACACATTCCTTGCCAAATTCAATTCTAAGCGTGCTTCAGCATCCCTGATCCCATTCCTACACATCCTACAGCATCCCTATATTCTTCCAGGAAACATGTCCCTCATTGCAATGCCTACTCACTTCTTATGCTTTAGTTTGACCAAGAGGCCCTTACTCAGTCATGCTGGTCTGCCTTCCTAAACTGGTGATAAACATACATACATGATTTTGAAAGACAGCAACCAGACATTGTTCAAAGGAAGCAAGCTCACAGAAAAAGAAGGTCAGCAAAAAAATATTCCCCAATACATTTAATACAATCATTTGTGAGACTGTGATTTTGAATACCCAAACAGAGAGAATGCCTAAAATGCTCTTGTTTTAAATGGCAAGTTTTTAAAGGAAGGACAAAGATTGCATCCAACTCAGGAGACTATGCTTAAAATTATTTTGTTTCAATATATTTATAGGAATAATAAACTGATTTGCTAGGAACAGAGAGGAAATTTTGTACAGTTCTTATGAGGCCACAAATTCCATAAAAATCCCTCAGAGTTTTCATAAGATTTTTTTAAGAAAAAAAAGAGAGTACCATAAACTCATGTTAAAGTACAATTTTTATTTTGATGACCAGGGATTTGGTTTGCCCAGAACATTGTATTTCTACTCTAGTGGCCATTCTGGGTTGGGTTCAGTTGCTTAAACATAAGCACCTAATGTCACCTGAGATGCCACAGGTACCCAAGTTGTGTGTGTGGGAATGGCAGCCAGGTTCCTGGGCTTCCCAGGAAACTATGCCTTGAAGGAAGAGCTGCTGGAGACCAGGTGGGGTACCTCACAGCCCCTAAAATAACAGGAGACATACAGATGACTAAAACCCACCTCTAGGGTAGATCTTTACTTGGTTTCTCTTAAATATTTTTTCTCTAAATATATAAAATAAATGAAATTGATTAAGATAATGCATGACAGCTTAAGTAATAATGTAAATTGCATTAAAAGTCACTCAGATGTTTAACAACTGCAGTGTCAGAAGCTTCTAATATAATTACTTCAGATAAAGATGTTAAAGTAAATGCAATAAATCTGACTCCTGTATTTCTCTTTGACATATCTATCTCTCTATTCACCCTTCTTTGTTATCATCCATTGTTCTTGTGACAACTTGAGCCATATATTTACACACACACCTAAATAATCAGTTCTGTCACATAATCCTGCTGTATATTTTGTATAACTTTCCTATGAAAAATATCACAGTTGTCCATTGCTCCAGTAAAATGCAGAGGAAATATAGGTTTTTATAAAATATATTTATTGCTGTTTTGCTTTTTAAAAATAGCTATAGCTTATATTCATAATACTTTATTTTACTTCTGTACAGTTTCTATTGAAGCTTTTAGCTACTCTCTGTTGCGATCAATACGTTAGTATTCCTACAGGGATGCTTACAATTTGTTCTGAATTTGCAAGTCTGGTTTTTTTATGTCTTTTTATTAACTGACTAATTCTGTAACTGTTACCTGCATCAAAGTAAAAAAAAAAAAATACAAGAAGAAAAAAGAAGCATTCTGTTAAAATCTCTTACATTCCATTCAATGTCTTAGACACTGTATCAGGGAATGAAGTAGTATCATCACCCCATGAGACGTTCATTGCAGTTCTGTGTGCCAGACAATACCCCCATTTGTTCACTGGTTATAACGTAAAACTCTAAGTACTGTTATGAATTAAATATTTCATGGTTAACACTAAATGTATCATCTATCATAATAGAAGATCTTCAAGGACTTCAGACAACTGTAGAAAGCCCAAAATTTTTATTTAGATGTTAATACCAGTTGAGGGCAGGCATAAGGTTTTACTCCTCAGTAACAGGGGACACAAGTGATTCATCACCAAAATGAAATATTAAGAAAAGTGATAACAATGCTGAAAACATTGTTTACAGACTATGAAAAAGCTCGTATTTTTCTGTTTGGTCAAGCTTTGAATAATCTATAATAACAACATGTCTTTATTCTATGTTATATTCTTCAGTGGACAGAAACTTGAAGCACTGCCAAGTGATAACTTGATCATTTTGTGCAAATGAAATATCTATCTAGTCATTCCAGATGGTTAGGCTGGGATACATCCCATCTAATTTTGGGCAGATAGTCAAGGTTCTCCCTTGTTAGTTGATGACGATTCTTTTCATGACTATACATGAAGGGAGCACAAATCTGATGCTAACAGAAAATGTTAACTACCATTGGCTCTTCTTCAGTAGTCTGGACAGAGAGGTGGTGCCCAGGACACTAAAGCCACAACAGTATGATCTGTAGTCAAGACTTGGCAAAGAGAGCTCCAGAGAGTTCTGTTTCTAGGAAATTAATTTAAAAAAACAATATGAAAAGCAGAATTATGTATAATAGAGTTTTAGAGCTCTGGTCCTGGATATCAAAGGACATCTAAACTCAACTTTTCTTCAAAAATTTTTTTCAAGAGTATAGTTCATATAATAAAAAATGTGTCTTCAAATGTTGTACTTGTTCTTAAGGTCAAAATGAAAAAATCTCTAATTCAAAGATAAACCCTGTATTTCATGAGACCAAGAAATGAAAGAAGGCGTGATAATAAATAATGGAATCATTTGGATAGACAGCAGTTTCAAAGCAGTAATCTTCAGACATGACTCAGAAATCCCTTTGAGGGAAGCAAACCTTTCATTCTTTTTACCACCTGCTCGTTCATCTCAGGTTTAGAAAGGACAGGTCATGAAGTACAGAAGGAAGACACTGTATTGTAGCTATTCTGTAGAGATTATATTGCAGCTACTGTCACTGGAGAAATATCTAAAGCTAGTTGCACTGTACTAAAGCCCAGTGTTTAATCTCTGAAAACTTCAGTTAACTGAAGTCAGTGAGGAATCTAGATGCTTGGTATAGCTAAATATTAGGTTACTGAGTTATGGTTGAGTATATATATTTAATTAAATAAACACTGTGCACTATACATTGTACCTATTAAAACTGTGATGACTGTTTCTATGAAGTGCTTTAAATAATTAATATTCATATTGAATTGATCATTTATATATCTAATTACTGCCAAAAGTTGGCAAAAAATTCTAAATTAATCAGACTGCCTTATTTATGAATTAACTCTTAGTGCCATTTTCTCTGTAGCTCTGTTTCAGATATTTTATGGAATTTCAATGCTTGTTGTTTTATTGACAGATGCATTTTGAGATATAAAATTAAAAATAAAGAAAAACATTGAAGTTTACTAGTGTTCTATGGAATGTTAAATTCATTTTAATATAATTCATTTTTAATTTTATTTATTTTTTTACAAATTTTTGAAAAGTTTTATTTAATAATACATTACATCACTTTTTTATTCTGCAGAAATTACCGTCTTTTATTTTTGAGGGAAAACATAACAAAAGAGAGATTAGCAATAAGAAGGGGATTTATTAAAAGTTATTAGACAAATGAAGTAGCTGCTTGGTTTTTATTCCCATTTCTCTTCCTAGAAATATCTGTGTTTTTCAGATCATTCTATCTCACTATACTACCAGCTTGCTCTTATTTTGTTCAGTCTTGCAGTGAAGCAACCATATAGGACTGAAATCCTCTATATAAGCTCGCTATCATGGGACTTACTGGAGCCTGCAAATAACACTGGTTAAAATTAGTTTTGCAGGATGAATAAGAAGGTAGCTTCTTTAAGTATCATGTAAACAAAGCATCTTCTCATTTTCAAGATCTGTGTGAGGCTCCCTAAGAAAACAAATGTTTCCTACTTGAATATTAAAAACTTAAAAAAGAAACCTTTCTATAGCGTAACACATTATCAACTGAAAGTTCATTATTTCAAATTACTTCTAGGTTAATCCATGTAAATAGGTATTAGTCTATAGATTCCATTTGCATATTTTAAGACTTTGAGCCTTTATGTCTAGGTTTTGACAGGGAAGTCACTAAGAATTTTTTTTTTCCCCTCAAATGAACACAAGCAATTCATATAAATATTACTTCCTTTCATCCATTGTAAGACCCATATTAATCTCAGTTTTATGATTAGGTACAGCTGTACACGCCAAGATTAGTCCTATTGATTGCAGCTTACTCTATTTATAGCCTATGGCTTAAGCACAAGTAAATACATTCAGCAACATTTCTTGTTACACACAAGTTCATTACAAATTTAATTCAAAAGTTTTCTTCCATAAAATCTTCCTACCTACAGCTGTTTCCAGGAAGCATATATGAAGATCAGTGAGAGGTAACTGATAAGGAGACAAGAGGTCAATAAAGAACAAGCAATTTGATTAAATGATTTAAAAGTGATCATATGTACTATATGTTCCTCATGCATTTTCCCATCTTCTCTACTGTAAGCATCCGAGAAAACTCATCATTCAATTCAGTAATTTTAAAAAGTATTGTTATAGTTACCTTTCTTCCTCTTGTATGTTTCTATCTCTTCAATTACTGGCAGCTCTTCAATTATTACGAGCAGTATTTGTTGAAATGAGTGACATGAACATTTAATCATAACTCCTATTATTCTTCTTACAAGATCTTGTTATTGCATCTATAGTAGAAGACAGAGTTTCAGCAAGATCTGCCTAAGACCCTGGTGTATTTTTAAAAAGAACAAAGCTTTAATAATCTAAGGCATTCAATAGAAGGAGTGATCTGTGTTTTTTAAGCAGGATGTCACACATTTTTTTCACATTAGTATTTCTGTATAGGATCAACCACATGAAGAGCAGAGGAAATGAAACAAATTATGCCAAATAACTCTGATAATTGGCTGAAGCAGTATGGAAACTATTAAAAAAACCCCATAACACAGTAACTTAAAGCAGTTTTAAAAGTAGGATGCATTTTAAGTTGGCCCCTAATTTGCAATTCCCTTTTCTAAAGAACATATTTACAACCATCCAGACCCCAGCTAAGAAACAAATTTAATATTAATTGCAGAAGTCTTCAGTTAGGAAACAGAACTGATATTAATACCCAAGTTTAACAAAAATGGGCTTCAAAAAATTACAAAATATATTTGCAGAGGTCAACAAAAGTTACTAAATACCTTTATACAGAATATTTTATTTATGTTCAATATTTTAAATTCTATTATCATTTAGTTCATATAAATATTATAACTATATGTAGATTTAGATATGACATCATATAAGTCAAACAGCTTTATGTACAAAACTTTTTTTAAAAACCTTTTTAGTCAGCGCTTTGATTAATTTTCTTTAATCAGCTCTAAGAAAAGGAAATATGTTCTCCCTCATGAGCCTTTTTTTTCTGAAACAATTCCAGAGGAACCATTTTTTGCATGAAGAGGTTGTGGCCAGTGTGCTGGGATGCTGAACATCCTTTGCCTGATTTTCAATTAGACAAACAAAAGCTGATGCCTTGGCACTATGGGCAGGACAGAATGTACTCAATTGTGACTGGTTCAGGACCTCACAGCGCCTGGTGTTTGGCTGTCATCGTTGTTCCTCATTGTCCACCCCTCAGAAGGCTCTCACACGGCCATTTTCAGCTTTTTTACAGGGGAGTGGTTGGAGGTACAGGGTTTCAACCATTCCTGGCCCTGCCAAACAGTTGAACAGGCATAGTTTATCCTTGGTAAAGCCATGTGGGCTGTTCCTAATACCTTCCTCTCCTTCATGTGCCTATGCAAGGTTTCCCAGATAATTCAGCCCATAACGTTCCTGGAGACTGAGGTGAGGCTGGTGGCCTCCTTCTCACCCATCTTAAAAAGGACAGTGAGTGATGTCTGAGTATGAGGGTGAGTGATGTCTGCCGTGCTAGTCACCAGAGACCTCTCCCGTGGTTACCTTTGAAGATGACGACAGCCATCTGGCAATGGCAGCCAGGTCGCTCAGCACCCTCACGTCCATCCCCTCCAGTCCACAGGTGCAGTAGTTTAGTAAAGTTGTGGTAATTAGGTCCCAGCAGCCAAGCCACATGGGCACTGCAGCTGCCCCCCCACCGCAAACAAAAGAGTTTTAAAATGCCTTTTTGAGTTGAGATAAGGAGAGTTTAATACAGAAACACATAGGAAACAATTGCAGTAACAACAGCAATAACAACAGTAAGAAAGAAATCGACAAACAAGTGATACCGAATAGACAAAGAGATGGTCCCAAGTGGTTAGATCAGTCGCACCACCGGAATTCACCCCAGGGCAGGATGTCAGCATGGTATTGAATAGCCTGGCTGCACCAAAATAACCCTGTCCTGTCCAAACCAGGACAACAGGTTTGTTGCAATGATTCCTAGCTGGATCACCTTTCACTGTTGGCAATCACACTTTAAAAAAATCTGGTAACACCATAGTTATGACAAAACAAAACATTGAATGTGATTTATTCTGTCTTGTCCCTGCAGCAATACCTGTTAAAAGATCACGGCTATCAGATGTCCAGAAAATGTGGCGTTTGCTATCCTCCAAGATCCCATGACTGATAGGTAGGAAACCTGTGAATATAAAAGGCAGAATAAGGACAACAAATAATTCTGACTAAGTAAACAGCCTAGTCATTCAAGCAGCTTATACTGGACTAAAAAAGCCATCTTATATTTTTATGTCTTTATATTACAAGACCCCGTAACCACAGAGGTCATATTTGAGCTACCTGGGAAAGTGTATTGGAAGACCTCAATGTCTTATATTGACCACTGCTCTAACGATACGAAGTTTTCCTTTATTAAAACCTAAATGTTCAGAAGCCATTTCAGACTCTGCAGGAAAATAGTCCTATCAAAAATTGTTTCCAAGCTAGAAAATAATAAAATAGAAAATTTTATTTCCCCCTCATTTTTTTTTCCTGCAGTGGATAGTAAAGGTGAAAGGAAAGCCTCTCTTTTGTCTGCCCATGTTACAAAGTCTCCTACGGAATGCTAGTCTTGATTAAATCTTTTTATGCTGAAACATTTTATGGAAAAGTGCAAAACAAAATCCTTTTTCTCATCTTTCAAGATTAAACATACGGTTGAACTAGAATTAAAAATGGAGATAACTTTTAGCAATAGACATCATTAAATTCTTGATTTCAGCATTAGACCCTGTGGTCTGTAAGTTTCAATACAGCAGGAATTCCTGATGCATTTTGTCTGATCTTCAAAACAACCACAAAAGCAAAACCAGTGTCTCAGAAAGTTCCACGTTGTTCTATGAACAAGCCCTTTCTGGTAACTTAGGAATACATAAACAGAAGACAACACAGTTAAATACTGTCCACTGTATGCCATGGCTAATTAAAAAAAAAATTAAAAATAAATATATTATAATATGCAAAATAAAAGGAACTATTGGTAAGGAAAGACAGTCAGACTGTCTTGTCCTACAAGTTCATTCTCTAACAGACTTTTGGAATAAAAACATCAGTAACAATTTGGACATCTGCAGATGTGTCAGCATTTCAGCTTATTTCTAGGACTTCCTCAACTCCAGAATTATGCCGTCTAGGAAAAATCTGTTCCACATTTTATTTTTTAAGGTACTTCACTAAAATGTATGTGCTTATGTAATAATTTACTATATTTTATATAGAATCTATGGAATGTATTAAAGGAAACTGAATGCTTTTAAATAATACATAACTCAGCAATGAACTCATTCATAGACCCGATTTCTAAGGAAGTGGCATTACGTATATACTCTGTCTTTTAGCTGATTACTTGATTTTGAAAGCATTTATTCATCTAAGTGCCAAGACTATTTAGCTTGATTGTACATCTCAGTGTATTTCAGATATCAAAAGAGTTATGTCTCACAGTAACTCCACTGGTAGGTTTTTCATTCTGCACACTTGTTAAGTTGGAAAATAGAGTTGATTTACCTCAGACAGAGAGAACATCTCAAACTGGACTTTGAAGGCAAATTAATATCTAAAGGTTTTGTACACCTCATAGCTTTCTATGGGATGTGTCCTGCCTCCAGACTCTTCTTGGTACACAGTTGTCCTCATCCTCCTCTGACACTTCTTGAGGTAGTTCCATATCAGCAGCACACTCTTATGAGAACTATTAGCATTCTCATCAACTTCAGAGATAAGCTTGCATTTACTTACCCATATGAGCCAGCTGGGCATAAGGATGAAATTTTTCACAATGAGGATGATGAAGCACTGGAACAGGTAGCCCAGAGAAGTTGTGGATGTCTCCTTGCTGGAAATGTTCAAGGTTAGGTTTGAGCAACCTAGTCTAGTGGAAGGCGTTCCTGCCTGTGGCAGGGGGATTGGAACTAGATGATCTTCAAGATTCCTTCCAACCCAAACCATTCTATGTCTGCATCATTCTAAAAGGAGAAAGCATTTCTAATGGTGAACAGTGTTTACTTATCCAGGCTGTAAAGGCAATTTAGGTCTTGTACACTGTCGTTAGAAGTCCCATGTCTCCTTATCTGCCTGGATATTTAGTTTCCATCTAAAGAACAGCATGGGACTGTGCACTTTCGCCATTGCTATTTCATTATACAGATGGTAAATATATGAATAACTACTGACAATGTCAAAGGATTCGGGACTGGGAAGCACTCCCCACACCAAGAACTTACAATGTGCTCTTCAGGAACTTAAAACTGTCTTGTGGATTTAAGTAATCATATGGCTCAGCTTCAAAATATATTTTGGAGAAAGTGAGAGCCGTAGTAAAGTTGGGCTCCACTATTTGTTTTTTTTTCTTTTTCCCAAGTAGTGAAAGAGAAAGGATAGGAGGTAAGATGATCTTTCTTTAAACCACAACTTTGAGACACCAAGACTTCCAAAGGAATGATGACAATTGTGATGTGAACTGTGACTACATAGATTTGTTTAAATGACTCACTTTCTGACATGCTGAAAAAATTATTTCCTCTCAAGCATGATCAAACAGCTTGTTATAGAGAACTACAGAAGACAAAAATAATAAAGTGCTTTGCAAAGTAATATATCAGGGAGTTCCTCTGCCCACAGCAGCTAGAAAAGCACAGCAAGAAGCCAGGATGCAAGCACCTGTTTTTAGAACAAAACAAACTTTCATTAGATCATTAATTAATTAAACTAAGTAATAATTATGCCATTAGAAAAACATCATGTTAGCACTGTGTATTTCACACATATTACACTGACATTTACGAAAAGCAGCTGATACCCAGGTTAAGATGGCATATGCCGACTCAATGAGATAACCCTTCCTACTTTGCATTGCATAGAAATACTATATATTGTGACATCTGAAAGAAATATCAATGGAAATAGTCACAAATTTTCATTTGGAATTTTTCAATTTAAAAAGTCATGATTTATTGAAACAATCTCTTAGTATGAGAGTGTCACTGAATTTTCTGGGTAAAAATTAATTTATAACTGTCAAAGTTTTTACAGCTTTTTAAAATTTATTTTCTTCAGAAGAAAAAGACTTTTAATATTAAAACATAAGCACATTTATAAAGTGAAAAATAAAAGCCAAAATTGAGCTGAAATGGTTTAGAAATTACTGCAGCAGAATGTTTTGATTAATCTTTATATATGGTTTTCTTTCTTGCATTTTCATTAAGATATATTTCTCATATATTCAGTGTTGCTTTCCAACTCAGAAAGAAGCAATTTATTCACTTAAAAATAGGAACTAATGCCATTATAGATACTCTAATATTTTTCTCATATAGTTGCATGAAGCTAACATGTCTGACCAAGGATCATAGCAGGGGCAGCAGATGGTTGCCTCAAAGAGCTCTGCATATCTATATTTAAGCAACTGAATCCTTCATTTTGTGACCCTGCAACTCAAAATTATTTCGTGAACATATGTAAAAAAACCTTTGTATTCAACTATGCCAATTCTGTTGACTTTTGTTTGCTCCTTGCCAGAAACCAAGTGAAAAACTTTCCTCTCCTTAAGTCTAATGCAAAATAAACAATTTGCAAGATTACATAAGTCACAAGCATGTTTCAGCTGTTTGTTTTTAATAAGTTCATTTTATTAATATCAGGTTTTGATGGGTAGAACTTGCAAATGGAAATACTAGTATCTCCCAGTATTGTTCTTTATAAAGTAAGAGTGTAAAAAGGAATTAAGGAAAAAAAATGGAGCTTTTACCAACTTCAGACGAATGAGGACACAGCACAACTTTGTAGGACTAACTCCCTCTGCAAACTTTACAACATTGATATATTCAGAGATCCTACCTAGTTTTGAACAACAACAAAAAAAACAACACAACAAACAAAACCAAAAGAAAAAAAGAGAAACGTACATTTTCAAAACAAATAAACTTTTTTGTAAATATAGCCCTTTTTCTCATTAGAACATAGTTTCAACACCACTAGTGTTTGTAACAGGTTTTACATATTAATTAAAATAATGGAAAATCTTGACTGTGAATAATAAAAGGGTAACTGCTTGATAATATGCACAGTTATGTCTGTAAAAACAAATAAATGCTCCTAAAAGTGTACTGTAACTGAACTAACATGTGGAAGAACTTGAAGGTCACTTTGAGACAAGGGACTTGGTAAATGGAAAAAGGCATGTTCTTCACAGAGTTGCCCTGTCATATGAAGTACTTGCTTCCAGAACTGACTCAAAGACACTTCTTTTCCAACACATTGCATTCTTGATTTGTTGGGAATGTGACATACTCTATTAAAAGTGGATACTGGTAAGTGTCTTCACAGAGCAAGTTCTGCTGAGCAGCCTGCAGAAGTGTCACATTTTGTTAAGGCTGCTACCCTGTCCTCATGTCTCATTATGTGTGGACAACTATACTGGAGGGTATCAGTTAATGAAATTACTGCTGAAAATGAAACAAAACCTGAGATGACTGCATGACAATGCCACATCTGCACACTTCAGAACATGTTACAAAGTAAAGGTACAGCTCTGACTATTTCAACTCGCTTCATTATATAGTACTTGTTTTTGATGTATTTGCAAATTACTTAAATGGCTGCAGAAGGAACGTTTTACTTCTGTTTAATTTACGTGAGCATGTCTGAATTTACTGTTCTCCTTTCCCTTCTCATTACAATACTCTGTCTTTTTAACCTTCTGTTAGGATTTGTTAGACAAAGATTTCTTCCAGTATTTGCCTTCCTTAACTTGTCTATGCTGGCTTGAATAATCTGAGTCTAAGATGCATTGGAACCCACAGGCATTATTCACAATATTCGTGATAGATAATGACAGATAGCAACTGAGAAAATAATGCAAAATATAGGGATTAGGGGTCGATCATACAGTTCTAGTGACACTAACATTGTTTTACCTGAATATTTTACATCTGTTATGGGGTTTTTCATACTTGAAGGAAGAGAAATCTGCTAAATCATATTTAAGACAACATTCATGCTGTCTTTGGTAAGTAATGCCAGAGTGTTCCTGAACAAAGTGGCATTCATCAGCAATAGTTACTCTTTGAAGCATTTAGGCAAGTATGTGTCCTCCAATATCTCCAATACAGCAGTAGAATCCTGTAAGAGTGTAAGGGAGTCCACTGATTGCCTAAAATGGGTTGGTTTGTACAGTCTTCCTAAATGGTAATTCTTACTGCTCTTGGAGAGAAACAGTGGGCAGGATGAAACATTGGTGTGACTTGGGGCAAATAACTTCCTCTACCCCACTCTTCATTTGGAAGATTATATGGGAAGGGAAAGATAAGCATATAGAAGAGTTTCCTGTTGAAAACTCAAAAACTTAGCACTTAACTACTAAGTAGAAGAGATTTACAAGATAAGAGGGATCTTGACTTCACAGTCTAGTGCTTGAAGCACTCCATCAGTCTGTGAAGTCCTGGAGTATGCTCCCTGTTTTGTGTTTTACATTTAAGAATAATTGATTTTAAAACACCTTTAGTAGTATAAAGGACTGATTCCCATCTCGGTTTCCTAGCCACTAGGACAGTTAATAATGCTTTCGGCATTTAGCTCTGAAGAGATGCAATGAGGTATTTTGGGACTGTTTTTAAATAACAACATAGATTAAGTTTTAAACTTGGATCCTACATGGCTCAGTCCTACAGAGATAATAACTTATGATAGTCATAATCTTTGTTATCATCATGCAATTCACTTCATTTTTGCCTTAGCACAGCACTCATGATTATAACTTTTATAATTTCAGTCAATATTCTGCAGGACCTTGATTCACAAGGGCATACAAGGATGAGGAAAAAGACACAATGTATCATATAAACAAATCCAGATATATTTTTCTTGAGAATGTTTAACTCCATTCCTTTTCTGCTTAGCAAGTTATGTATTCTGCTGGATTTTTTTTCTCTCTTTTTGTCAGGTAAAATGGAAGGGAAGTCACTCCACAGTGTACAACATATTTACACCTGTTTTTTTTCAGGCAATTAATAAAGTTATGCATATTTGGCATTATTTAGCTTGTTTATATGTTAGATTGTACTTTCTTGAATAATTCGCTATGCTTCTTGCACTTATGTAGACAGAATAGGGACTCTAGGACAGTTACATGCAAATGTTGAGGAGTTGCAATCATCTGTGCAGAGATAATGAAACATCTGAACCTCTAGAAAAATACATATGTAAAAATGGTGCAGAAATTCAAAATCTTTCCTATAAAAGCTATTCATTGAAGAATTCACAATATAAAAATTTCAGGATGCAATTCTATTAACAGAAAGGTAATAAGAGATTAAAAGATGACACTACAGAAACACTACACTGTAATTGTTAGACTAGTGTCTCACAACCACAGCCTTTTTTAATTGGAAAGCAATCTAATTTTCCAATGCAATGTTGGCAGAATGATCTTCATCTACATCCTGTTAAAAACTAAATAAATCATTAACTGCTCAGTTATTATTCTTTATTTTCCCATTTTGATTTTTTCCTTGCCTGTATGTGAAGAGGTATCACTTCATGAACTGCTTGCTCAGATCCTACTGATCACTGATAATCCAGAGATCATGAGTTGAGAAACAGCCTTAGATTTGGCTGCCCCAAGACCTCTGATTAGTTATTCTACTCAGAGGAAGTGTCATGAGTAACACGAGTTGTTATAAATCTTTAGGAGTTAATCCTTTTTTTGCTAGAATCTATCTGAAAAAGCAAGGGATCAAGATCAATGTTCTGTTACATCATTAATGTATACTGTCCATCTTCACACAGAAAGATACATGCACATATGCACATATTTTATAATGTTTTCACTTGCTGTTTGATGGATGTTGGTTAGTTAAAAAGGTGTTATCTGCGGCTTGGTCCTAAGACATTAATGGTCTCTCTGAAGGTGTTGAAGGAATAAAGGTTGTAAAATGCATTCATATCACATGATATCTGATCCTGTGTCTAGAAGTATTTCTGCAGCCATCAATCATAGAATCATAGAATGTCAGGTTGGAAGAGACCTCAAGGATTATCTGGCCCAACCTTTCTTGGCAAAAGTACAGTCTAGACAAAATGGCATAGCACTGTGTCCACCTGAATCGTAGAAGCGTTCAGTGTTGGGGAATCCACAGCTTCCCTGGGGAGATTACTCCAATGGCTGATTGTCCTTAATGTGAAAAATTTTCCTCTTGTGTTCAGTCGGAATCTCCCCAGAAGTAATCTGTACCTACCACACCTTGTCTTTTCCATGTGACTCCTTGTGAAAAGGGAGTCATCATCTGCTTTGTAGCCACCCCTTACATACCTGGAATATGGTGATAAGGTCTCTCCTAAGCCTTCTTTTCTCAAACCTGAACAAGTACAGTTCTGTCAGCCTTTCCTCAGATGGCAGGCTTCCCAGTCCTTTTATCATCTTTGTGGCTCATCTCTGGAGGCTCTCCAGCCTTCTCTTTTTCTCATAGCAGGGACCAAAATGGAATACAGTATTCCAGGTGTGGCCTGGTAAGTGCTTGAGTAGAGTAGGATAATGACTTCTTTATTTCCACTGGCAATGCCCCTGTTGCAGCAACCCAGCATCCTGTTGGCTTTCCTTGGCTGCAGCACACCGTTCATATTGAGCTTATTGTCCACCAGGATCCCCAGGTCTCTTTCCACTGAGCTACTTTCCAGCCAGGTAAATCCCAGCCTGTGCTGCATTTCAGGTTCATGTTTTCCCAGGTGCAAGACATTACACTTGCCCTTGTTGAACTTCATCAGGTTCTTGTTAGCCCACTCTTCTAGCATATCCAGGTGTTCCTGCAGGGTGACTCTCCCTTCTGAAGTGTCTACTTCCCCACTCAGTTTGGTGTCATCAGCAAAATTCATTGCTTGACCCCATCATCCAGATCTCTCATAAATATATTAAACAGCACTGGGCCCAATATAGATCCCTGGGGGACCCCACTTGAAACAGCTTGCCAGTCTGAAAAAGAGCTATTTACTACAACACTCTGTGTGTGACCTGTCAACCTGTTCCCCATGCACTGCATACACTACTTGTCTAGACCATAACATGTCAGTTTCTCCAGGAATAGGCTGTGGGGAGCCATGCTGAAAGTCTTGGAGAAATCCAGGTAGACAAGGTCCCTTGGTCAACTCACATGAACCAAACAGGTTACTTTGTTGAAGAGGGTGATCAGGTTTGTCAAGCGCAATTTGCCCTTGGTGAATCCATGCTGACCAATCTGTGCATTTCCCCAGTCGCATGCTTCATTTGGCTCATGATAGCCCCCAGGAGGATCAATTCCATAACTTTCGCAGGCACTGATGTAAGACTGATGGACTGGTAATTTACTGGATCCTCTTTTAAGCCCTTTTTGTAGATGGGGGTGATATCAGCCTTCTTCCAGTCTTCTGGGATGTCCCTTGATCTCCACAACTTCTCAAAGATTATGGAGAGCGGCTGGTCTCTTAACACCCTCAGGTTGATAACGTCTGAGTCTGTAGAAGTCAAGCACCTGTAATATTTCACACACCAACTCTTCCTTCACTGACAGTGGGTCTGTGTTTGCATTGAGCTTGGTTTTTGCTCCCAAGACCTGAGGCCCAACAGTTCTGGTAAAGACCGAGGTGAAGGAAGTGTTGAGAACCTCTGCCTTTTCAGCATTGTTAGTGACTAATTCACCTCTCCTATTTAACCATGGGCCAATATTTTCCATCTGTTTCTGCTTGTTGGTTATATACCTGAAGAACCCTTTTGTGTAGTTTCTGATCTCTCTGGTCAATATCCGTTTGAGCTGAGCTTTTGCTTTTCTAACAACACCTCTGCATGCCCTGGTAATGCCCTTGTAGTTCTCAAGGGTATTTTACACTTCTCCATCTCTGGTGTGCTTCTCTTTTGGTTGTGAGCAGGCTCAGAAGCTTGCAGCTAAGCCAAGAGGGTCTCCTACTCCACCTACCACCCTTACCTTTAATGTGGATGAATCATTTTTGTACTTCCAGGAGAATGTTCTTGAAAAACTCCTAGCACTCACTAGGTCCTTTATCCTCCATGGAAGCTGCCCATGGAATCCCTCCCAGCTGAGCTCTGAGCAAGCTGAAGTTTGCTCTTCTACAATCTAAAGCCTTTTTCTTAGTAGTAACTATCCACATGCTCAGAAGGATCCCAAACTCTACACTGCAGCCAAAGCTATCACAGAATGGTAAGGGCTGGAAGAATCCTCTGGGGATCATCTAGTCCAAAACCACAGCTAAAGCAGGTTCATAGAACAGGCTGCACAGGAATGTGTCCAGGTGGGTTTGAAAGTATCTGGAAATGGACACTCCACACCTCTCTGGGCAGCCTGTTCCACTGCTCAAAGTAAAGACGTTTTTCCTTATGTTTAGGTGGAACTTCCTGTGTTCCAGTTTGTGCCCACTGCCTCTTGTCCTATCACTGAAAAAGGCACCACTGAAAAAAGCCCCAACCTCTTGACACTTGCCCTTAGATATTTATAAGCACTAGTAAGATCCCTTTTCAGTGTTCTCCAGCCTAAATAGCCCCAGGCCTCTCAGACTTTCCTTGTAAGAGATATACTCCAGCCCACTAATCATCCTCGTAGCCCTCTGTTTGACTCTCTCCGTTAGTTCCCTTGTCTCTCTTGAACTGGAGAGTCCAGGACTGGACACAGTACTCCAGATGTGGCCTCATGAAGGCCACGCTCTTCTTAATGCACTCCAGGATGTGTGTACGCTTTGCTGGATAAAAAAAATCCCTTGGATGGCCAGGCCCTGAAAGTGAGGGTGAATGGAATTCAATCTAGTCGGTGTCTGGTCACAAGTGGTGTTCCCCAGGGCTCAGTACTGGTGTAAGTTCTGTTTAATATCTTTATCAATGATCTGGATGGGGGAATTGAGGACACCCTCAGCAAGTTTGCAGACGACACCAAGTTAGGTAGGTGTGTTGATCTGCTTGAATGTAGGGAGGCTTTACAGAGGGATCTAGACAGGCTGGATCAATGGGCCAAGGCCAATGGTATGAAGTTCAACAAGGGCAAGTGCTGCATCTTGCACTTGGGTCACAACAAACCTATGCAACACTAAAGGCTTTGGGAAGAGTGGCTGGAAAACTGCCTAGTGGAAAAGGACCTGGGAATTCTATTCAACGGCAAGCTGTGTATGAGCCAGCAGTGTTCCCAGGTAGTCAAGATGGCCAACAGCATCCTGGCTTCTGCAGGACTAGGGAAGTAGTTGTCCCCCTGTACTCAGCACTGGTGAGGCTGCACTTTGAATACTGTGCTCAGTTTTGGGCCCCTCACTACAAGAAGATATTGAGGTGCTCTATCATGTCCAAAGAAGGGCAACGAAGCTGGTGAAGAGTCTAGAGAACAGCTGGCTGATTGCAGTTATTCCTTCCCAGGTGCAGGACTACTCTTGCCCTTGTTGATCTTCATCAGTTTCACCACCACCTAACTCTTCAGCCTATCCAGGTCTCACTGAATGGCAGCGCAGCCTTCTGGCATATCAGCCACTCCTCCCAATTTCATATCACCAGCAAACTTGCTGAGGGTACACTGCATCCCTTCATTCAGGCCGTTGATGAATATGTTGAATAAGACTGGACGCAGTACTGACCCCTGGAGAACACTAACCGAGACATTTCAAAGCACATTTTTTTGTGTTTCTGAGTAGCAAGTCCAGCAGTGCCTCATTCCTGGTTGGCACATCTAACATTTGTATGAAGGACCAGTCCCCTATGCATACCAGGAACTTCATGGCTCCTGTATCATTCTTCCAACAAATGTCTGGGTAGGTGAAGTCACCCATAAGAACCAAGTTCTGTTGACACAAACCTTGCTTAAATGACCCAAATATTGCTTTGTTTTCCTTATTTTCTTGGTTTGGAGCAGATGCCTACTGTAAGATCTCCCTTGTAAGCGTCCCCTCTCATCTTGACCCAGAGGCATTCTATAGGGCTTCCACAATCACCATAGATGACTTCTATACATTCAAGGTCCTCCTTAACATAAAGCACAACTCTTCCATCTCTTCCTCCCTGACTGCCATTACAAAATAGCCTGTAGCCATTCATTACAATCCTCCAGTCATGCGAATTGTCCCAAATTTCAGTTTTTCCTGTGATATCACAACTTTCTGATTGGGTGTGGAGTTCCATTTCTTTGTGGTTGTTCTCCAGGCTGTGTGCATTGGTGTACATAAACTTGAGGTGGTTGATCTCTCGGTTCTCGTCATGGGAGGCAGCTAAGAAATATGTGTTGCTAATCTGGTTGGCCTGGTGTCGCGGTCCGGGCGCCAGCGTCCGTACCGCCTCCCAAAAGGGAAGAGGATCGAGGGCAAGGCGAGACACTACCC
>JAVSBS010002255.1:23252-36894 GCA_033124195.1 Coracias cyanogaster
AAAACGTATTTGTGGTGACATAGAGGATTCGGAAAATGGCAGAAAGGAGGAGAGAAGTGTAATAGAAGTCAATGAGTTGAACTGATATTTTGGGGAAAAAATGGATTTTCTTGTTGCTCTTCACCAAAACTTTAATTTGGTAATTCTACAAAATATGATCCTTATTACAACCACAGTGTCAAAACATGAAGAAAATAGAGAGAAAAAGAAAACAAAGGTCCTACAGAATCTTCCAAGCACAAAACTAACTCTGAGGTGATAATTGTGAAGTATTTACAAGCTTTTTTTCTGTCGTAACTTTGGTTACAAAATTTTGGTCAACTGGCTCTAGGTGATCCCGCTTGAGCAGAGGGGCTAGACCAGATGACCTTCAGAAGCCCCTTCCAATCTCAACTATTCTGTGATTCTTTGGTTAAAACATTTACTCTCTGTATTTGACACAAGTAAATGAACTATAGAATAAAAATATTTTCATTTCTCTTTAATGGCAAGGACAGTTCAGAAGCAAATCAGATATGTGTCATTCACTTGTTTTTTTTCCGAAAGAAGTGAGTACCTAGGCAGTGTAGCTGAGATTACTTCAAAGATGCCTGTCAACTCCATAAGAGATGGGGTTTGGTAGGGTACAAGTATAGTATTTTCATTCCAGTGGAATAGTGAAGTATTGTTCAGCAAAGTGAAATGGTTTATGAATGCTAGAATCTCTCTGCCCCATTCCCTTGCCTCACACCGTTATAATAACTTTACATTAAGAGATTCCTGAATTGCAGCAACGTAAGAGAGATGAAAATCAAGATTACAGTGTATCTATATGATCTTTGGAAGGCAAGCATAATGCTCATCTGCCTTCTTTTAAACTGGTATCAACTTTCATAAGATCGACCAATCCACACACTGAGTTGCTGTTGTTAACATAATGATTTCTCAAGCTAATGTGATAGTGAATATATATATTCTATATATATATAAGCATTTAATCAACATACAAAAAAAAAGTAAAAAATTTTTTTTTACTCAGTGGGTTTTCTTCTTATGCAGATTACTTTTTCAAATCAGCTATGGGAATATATTGCTTGATTTTAAATGCTCTCTTCATTGCATATAAAATTGTATTATTACATTGCATTACAGTTACCTGGTTATGAATGAAGATATTAAGATGCTTAGACATATCTGAGTCCAGTTTTCCCTTTTTATTTCCCATCAAAATTAGTTCTCTATAATCACTAAGGGAACCAATGATAAATAAGATCAGTTCATACTAACATACTAAGAATGTATTGTGTTCAGTGTAGTAGAGTGTTAACTCTTGTTCTAAACACAATATTGATAGATTTTATGTAAGTGCAAAATGCAGACTCTTAGAGTCAGACCTAGTTGACTAAACACAGATCTCAAGTGCCATTTGAGCTGCTTTGGGATATTTCTCCTGGTCTACAGATACTTCTTTAAAAGTGCATGGGCTATCCATAGATCTCATATCAACTGGCTCTGTGTAGATAGATACCTTAAATGTCCATGAGTGTCCAAGGCACTGAAATCTTACTCCAAAGTTATCATTCACTTAAGTGTCTACTTCCCATTACAGTCAAATGACAGCTGGTATCATTTAATCAGTTGGATCATTCTGTAGACTCTATTGGCTTCAAAGCAGTTGAGAAGACATTAGTGACTGGCACCATTTGAAAATACTGTATGTTAATTCAGCCCATACTTCCCAGAAGAACATGGGACTTGCCTAGATCTTGTGTAAGAGCTGCCAATGTGTGACATCTCAAAAGGCACTAAAAGCCTTTAAGTGGGCGTGTGAATCATGTCCAAGATTACAAGTAGCATTAAACATAGAGATCTTCTCAGTTGTTTTGCATTAAACTTCTCGATTACTTTGCCTTGAAGTCCCTATTTGTAGTTCAAGGCATTTGTGCTTAACAACATCTTTTATCTGTCAAATTAAAGGCAAAAATACTTTGCTTTTTATTTTAAATACTTAAAATATAAAAATAATTAATTCACATTTTAAATTCCTTGTGTAATTGGAAATAGATAGGTATCTGAATTCTTCAATTCATTATGCTAGACAGTCACCACTTTATATGCACCACAAAAGCTTAAGTATAGTAAGTACCTGCAGTTGTTTTGTAACAGATGGCTATAGTCGACCTCTGATTTGTTTTTTTTACTGTTATCAAGTGCACAGCATTTGATTCAATGGCCAATAAAAAAAACCAACAAAACAAACACACAATCCCCCCCCAAAAAACAAACAACCACCACTGACCATTTTAGAAGATATAACTTGTATGTTCTCTCCCTTTGTCTTCTAAGTGCTGTATAACTTCATAATACTATTTCTTCAGCTTGGTTAATATTTTTGGGGGTTGGTGTTTTTCAAGAATCCTACTTGACTGTTGTTGAATTAGCATTGTACGTACCCCCTGCAGGTGTTCTCTCCTCTGAGATAAACTTATGCTGATAGTCTTAAGATTTCATTTCACAGCTTCAAAAATCTTACAAACATTTCAGTCTTTTTTGGAGAACAGTTAGGAATCAGGAAGCTAATAATAAGGTGAGATTTTTCCAAGCACGCTATAAAGCAAAATATTATCCACTTTGTCTGAAATGCCAGAAAAACAGACAAAGTAGTCCAAGCTACCTTAGGCAATTTCCAGCCCATTCCTCTCAGAAGCAAGGACGGACAGAGAGATTAGGTCTCTCAAGATGTAGTCTGTAGTCCACTGCTAATCACTAATGACACTTAAACCAGATTTGAACAATATTGTTCTCATAATTGATGGGGTTTTTGAAGTTAAACTCATTAAAGTTCACATGTTCAATGCACAACTGCCTATAAAAGTGTATATATGTACACACATATATGCAAGTCATTAAGACTCTTTAACTGGATCATAAACAACCCTCCCATTAGCCTGTATTTATTAATTTCTATCTTCATAATGACCCTGATTTTTTATGCTAAAGCTATAGAAAAGTATCTTTTCACTGAAGTACCTTTACTGCTCCTTACACAGGTTTAGTAAGCTCTTCATGGAGAAAACTGTTAAGGTCTGACACTTTGAATTTTTAAAGCTTTTCTGATGATTGTTAATTTCTGCACTGCACTGAATAAGGAACTATTGGAGGCTTTGCGTTCAGGAGTCATAGGAAGTACAAGGAGACAACTACTTCTAAAAGCAATGTTCTACCTCTAAATTTTAGGACCTTCATAAGAGAAAAGTCAGTATATCCCAAGGGGACATAGTACTGAAGTCTTCATGGATTTCTGATTAACATATAGCTTCTGTTAATCAGAGTTTAATTAATCAGCTGTCCCCTTGATTCTAGAATAATTCTTTCTAGGATAAATTGAGAATTATCTAAGAAGTGTCTTAGAATTATCTTAGGAACCACTCATATTTTGCAGGTTGATTGGCAAAAACATTGCACAGCCTCAGGCTTGCTGTTGCCACCCTTGTAAACAGTATTTTTCCCTTTCTTGTTCTAATATTGTTTAAGCTAGTGCATCATGAGAAAGGACGACGATGGGAGCAACTCCAAGTGAAAGTTCTGCTGCTGTTTTATTTTAGCCTGTAGCATACAGAAGCAGAGGATCTGATAACCACAGAATTAAATGAGGACAAAAATTGTAAGAGAGAGGAACTCGTAAGATCTACAAACCATACTAAATAAAATATCAGGTGAACTGCTTGCTTTAATACTAGTTCTCCCATTCAGACTATTAAATACAATATCCTGATAGCTGGAACCCAAGGTATCTTAATTCTATCTCTCTAGTTTCAACAGCATCTTTTATAGTCATTTTACATTTGTTTGGATAATTGAACTGTTCCTCCCCACTCTCACCTAGCAGATGAACTAACCTAACATATGGAGAAATTATGAGGGCTCTCTTATGAAAGCTGCTGTAACATAATTTGCAAAGAGCTACATTAAAAGACAATTGTCATACTATCATTTTTTGAAAACTTAGCCCTGCTTTGAGTGGGGTTTTGGAGAAGATGACCTCCAGAGGTCCCTTCCAACTAAATAATCGTATGAATCTGTGATTCTAAAGCATGTCTTATCTTTCAAGAAGTTTGTGGCTTAATTGAAGACAGATCACAACAGCCCATCCTGGAAAAAAAGCAAGGGTCAAAGCAAAGCAAGACAAAGTACCATACTACTATATCACGCAGTGGTCCTCACAGGCAGATCAGGAAGAATGATTACAGGGAGAGTGAGATATTATAAGACTAATTTGTCCAGATGGAAAATTATGTCCAATAACTGTCCCCTACTTAATTCAAGGTTTATGCATAGATAAAATAAGGGCAGACTTCAGGGCAATATCTTGCAATAGGACTACTGAGAGCTGTCAGGCTTGTTACTTCACTGATAACCACCCAAACACAAGACTACATGTGAGTACGCTGGTAGTCATCATTGCACTGGCTGACCTTGGAACAAATTTTTTTGTGCTTTCTTTCTCATTGTTTGTGTTAGACACAGAGCATGGTAAAGGGAGACTTTCTCTTCATACCTTTCTTTTGTCTTCTTTAATCAAAGATAGACAGTTCAAAAATCTTTCAGACCCGGAAAGAAAGACTTAATCTTGGGTTTTAATCTGTCCTTGGAATTTCAAAACATGATAAATGTAATAGAAATATTTTTTCTTTAAAGTACCTATCATACTTATGCTATTCTAATGTAAAGGACACAGTTTATTGCACAACAGCACTAAGCCACATTGATCTGCTTGCCTTGTATCTCCCCATCACTGTCAAGTTAAGAGCACGCTGAACAATTTCATTCTGTAGGAACAGACTGTTATTTGAACATGCTTCTCTGAAATTTTTATGGATGCTTGAGTGATAACTGATTGGATGACCTACCTACACTCTAATAATGAACAGAGTATAGAAAGTAATACAGCATATTAAATTGAGGATATAAATCTCTTTCTATTACTACTGTCTTCCACAACACTAATGGAAAGTTCAGCTTTTTATGGCAGCTTAAATAAGAACTGGAAAATGATGAAGCAGGCAGGATTAATTGAATGCCCAGGAGACATTGTTGTTGCTGGTCTGTTTCCTCTCTGTTGGTCTCCTGCACCCACCCTACAGTACATCTGTGTGTTCACTCTCCTTTTATATTGCGTATTTGTGGCAGATTGGGTTTAAGGTATTTTTGCTTTGTTTAATGAGATTAATTTTCTGCAAACTACAGGGGCCATTCTTGTGTTGATATGTTTATTCATAAAACTCAAAATTTCCAGTTAGTATACTTGCTCACTCTGTAACTATGACAAATTAATGATGTCATCCAAAAGCATTGTTGCCTACAAGGTTGTGCTGGTTCAGTGTCCAGTGCAAAAGTGTACCTCAATCATTTCCCTTGACCTCAGATGCATAATCTCTCTTTGAAACTTAATGTTCTTGGGTTTACCCTGCATAATATCCCACCTGATGTGCACAGAAGTTAAATTAACTCTGTGAAGAAAAGCTCAACTTACAAAGTTTAAAAGAAACAACTATATCTGATGAGAGTTTACTGTTTTATAGTCTTGCAGAACTGGTTTATTGGTTTTTTAAAAGTGAATTTGGCTTTGATAATAAGAAAGAGAGAGGTTTCTTGTCTTATTAAACTCTTTTGTTGAACTATATTGACTTAGGGTTTAACACCAACAGTCAAGATAGAAGTTAATTACTATTCAGTACCTTTAATTGCAAGCTACAGCTCAAATACTTCAGGATAAGGTAAAGCAAATAATACTTGTCACCAGTAATTACATCCAGTTTTCACCACCCTGCCTTGAAGGCACTGAGCTGCTGCTTTCTTAAGCGGTCACAAAAGACAAATGAGAGAAAAGGAGATCAAAATTCTAAAACATCAGAATAACACTTCACTTTGCAAATTATTTTCTTTATCTTAAATATTGCTTATACTTCCCCTTTAACACAGTATAGACCCCTAATATGCATTTAACATCTATTCTTTCATTGTTAGGCATTCCAGGAAGTCTCTGTATCAATTCCTTTTGCTTACTGTGTAATACTCACATGGGCTGAGGTTAGGAGTTAGTTGGTGGTTGTGGTTTTTTTTTCGTTTAGCAAACTCCCAGAAAGACCTAATTGGCAAAGTACACCCTTGTTAGCAAAACGTGCAAGAGAAACAGAAAGTTCTATAAAAATGAAATGGTCAAAGGGAGGTTATGATTGCTTCTAAAATTTACCAATACTTCTTTTTCTCCTATGTAGCTCGTGTGGAAAACAAACAAGTACATGGAAGAAGATTTACATCAAGCTGTAGAAGGACATATTGACAGTTTCAGAATCAAAACATGCTCTTCCTTTATGATCTTTTGTGTGCTTTTCCTCAAAGTTCCTCATCTAACCTTGTTTTGAGATGATTTACGTACTTGAGATGTTCAAATGTACAGTAAATACTTTGTTAGAAAATAACTCATTTCAGTAAGTTAAATAATCCCTCTGAAAGTCTTTTTAACACAAATATAGACCGAATGTTCAGAAGAATTCCTATCCTAAAATTCATTTCATAAATGCAGGACTAGATTTACAGTGCTTTGGAGTTATGGAGCTCATCTGATTAATAAATAAGTACACATACGTGTATCTGTATGTATATAAAGTTTTATGTGTCATATAAGTATACTCTTCTGATTTTTATTAAAGTTTCCCATCAAAAAAAGAAAAATCATGGGGGATTGTCTGGGGACAAATAACCAGGGAAGAATACTCATGAAAGTGTGGGGAGAAGGGGAATGTCTGTTTACCATAATAGGCATTTCAGTTGTGTCATTCTGGGAAAGGTGCAGATGATCAGATGCTTACATGTCAAGCATGAAGTAATCAAGTGAATAAGTTTATTAAAATAGTTGCCTTCAAATGAATTGTCAAAGGCAAGTAATAATGTGTTTTAACTTCAGTGGACAATTGCAGTCATAGTTTGCTGCTATATCTGAAGAGCCTAAGTATTGAATCTCATTAATAGTTTTCACTTAAGTAAAAATATGATCACAGAAATTTAGATACAAGCTAGAAGTTCAGGAAGTAATAGGGTGTCTGCAAGAATTTTGAGGGCATGTTTTCATTGCAAAAAAATACAGGTTCTGAATACGCTAACCCAAAATCCTAGCAATAATCAAAGTAGAATGTGTGTTAGATACTGCTAAGGATATATTATAATGACTGCCAATTCACTGCTTAGGTAAAGTCTGTCAGAGCCATTATTTTCTCAGTGAGTTAATAAATTATATAAAAGGACAACTTTCACCTTCAGTAATGTGTACCATGAACAGGTTTTAGAGACCTGACAAGGGTTAGGACTGGGCCAGCAACTAGACAAATGACAGACAGTCTTTGTTAAACCCCTCTCCCTCCCAAGAAGGGAATAGAAAGGGAATAAGGGAGAGAGACATTTATAGATTGGAAAACAAAAACAGCTTTAATGAAAACAGTAATAATAAAATGAAATATAAACAAAACCAATATCAAACCTAACTCCCCTGGTGGCAGTTACACCACTGTCACTATTGATGCTGTGGAGCAGGCACTCATGAAGTCCCAGACTGGACTTAGCATCAGGCAGGAACCGGCTTCAGGAGCTGGGTTTGGGAACTGGATTCAGGAACACACTGATAGGGATCGAAAGCAGAACAGAGTCTTCCTCAGATGCTGGCCATTGAAGAAAAAAGCTTGACTATTGTGATCCCTCATCATTATACTGAATATGACGTATATGGGATTGAAATACCTCATTGGTCAGCTTAGGGTCACCTGTCCCGTCCACTCCTCCCTGCAGATGTGGCCTTTTGCATTCTTCACCTTGAACGTGGTACTCAAGACTTAGCAGTGGCCTTGGTCTGCACAGGGGCAAGTATAAGCAAGAGCCTTTCTGCACACCAATCCTTGGTAGTAACTATAACCATTGAGCATTATCACTGCTAGAAGCAGACACTGCATAAATATGCTGTTAACTTCAGAAAGTGCAGTTACTTAGAAGAGACTGAGCTGAAAATTAAAAAACACTGAACAGAGTTAGTTCTGTTCTAACTCAAACCAGGACAAAACCTAGAGGTGTCTTGCATCCTTCCCATTTTCCTGACTTTATATAGAGAGACAGTCAGGCATAAATTGTCAAGATATGGACAAGTATCAGATTAAGAGAACACAGGAATCCTTAAAAAATAAAGGGATTTGAGATAGCAAGCTTGTCCAGGACTATGTGTTACTTCTCTTGTTTCAGTTTTGACACCCTGTAAATTTCTGTGCATCACATTAGCTGTGTGAGACTCCTCAGCACCCACAGCAGGGTAAAAACTCGGTGTGGTGGTGACAGTACATCAAATGTGAGCGGACAACAGATATGAACAAACCTGAGCTGATGTCTTCATCCCTGGTTTTATTACACCAAGTGCTTTGTCAGCAGAGCCCCTAGTGTGCATGCAGAGCATGGCAGCAGAAAGTGCTCTTCTGCCACCATACCTCTCTAATCCTATGAATGACATAAACTAAGTCTGGCGAAGATTCTCCTCTATATGCATAAATGTCCCTGCATAAGGTATTTTTCTGACATAAAAATGCCAGTGAGGCATGAGATTTTTTCACACTCTCAGCTGTGAAAGCTCTACTGATAAAAATTTTGTGGGTAATTTAGCCTAAGACTGCAAGACTAAGAAATCAACATTAAAATCCCTAAGAACCCTCTCTCCTTTGTGTCTGTGTGGAGGAAAAGCTGACATGGCAGGAGCAGGATTTGTGAGCCACAAAAGGATAACATCAGGATGAGTTTGATGTGGGGCTATAAAAACCAGCATTCATGTCACCCTCATTCAAAGATGATGTCAAGGAATTTGGGGAGAACTAAGTAGTGTTTGGGGAATGTAGTGATGTTAATCTGTGATGTGATTATCAAGACACCACTTTCTGTAGAGTGATATACTGGAAAGTTGTTTCTAGGAAATAGTCCATATAATGGGGACTATTCTCCTTTGCTTTCTATAGGATGCTGCTTGGGCTGTTGCCATTACTCTTAGTCCAATATCAGTGATTGCTCTGTAATGTAGACTGAATTTATTATGAATAATGTCAGAAATTACAATATTTCACAGAATCACAGAATGGTAGGGGTTGGAAGGGACCTCTGGAGATCATCTAGTCCAACCCCACTGCCAGTTCCCTGTCTCAGTTACCAAAAATGTGCTACTCTAATGGATACATAACAATATAGACAAATAATGTGCATTATATACCATGCATACAGGTACATACATACCTAGATATAGTATATATCACTATATTTTATATAGTAAAAATATACATACATATTCATATTGTATCATACCCATGCCTTGAGATGCTAAGTTTTAGCTCATTGTTTAGACTTGGTGAAGCACAAAATGCAATTTTGCTGGAAAAGCCCTAATATTCCACTCTCTCCAGTGACAGATTCTGATGACATTGGAGATACTCTAAGGTCTGATCCAGAAAATACATGCATGTCAGTTAGTGAAGTGTTTGATTATCATTACACACAGATATACAGTCTAGTACTAGTATAATAAAGATAGTACAATTCCTTTATGAAAGCAAAGCCTAAGTTCAGGACAGCTTTTTCTCATCTAACTGTTGCTTTTAATTTAAAACTTACAAAGTATCCATGGAACAATTCTAGAAAACTTCAGGAATTTTGCTTTCATTATTTGAATTATAATTAATAATTAATGGTACTACTATAAGGCATTTCTTTATCCATATCATTGATTTAAAATTTCAGTTCACTCCAGTGTTTCCTTTTGACATAGTAATTTTGATTTGACTCAGTAACTTTGGAGATGACACCAAGTTGGATGGAAATGCTGATCTGCTTGAGGGTAAAAAGGCTCTTTAGAGGCATCTGGTCAGGCTGAACTGATGGGCTGAGGCCAACAGTATGAGATTCAACAAGGCCAAGTGTCAGGTCCTGCACTTGGGTCACAACAAACCCATGCAACCCCAAAGGCTTGGGAAAGAGTGGCTCGAAAACTGCCTGGTAGAAAAGGCCCTGAAGGTTCTGGTCAACAACCAGTTGAATATGAGCCAGCAGTGTGCCCAGGTGGCTAAGAAGGCCAAGAGCATTCTGACTGTATCAGAAACAGTGTGGCCAGCAGGACTAGGGAAGTGATTGTCCTCCTGTACTCAGCACTGGTGAAGCTGCAATTTGAATACTGTGTTCAGCTTTGGGCCCCTCACTACAAGGACACTGAGGTGCTGTAGTATGTCCAAAGAAGGGCAATGAAGCTGGTAATGTGTCTAGAGCACAAATGTTCTGAAGAGCAGTTGAGAGAACTGGGGTTATTTAGTTTGGAGACAATGAAGCTGAGGAGATATCTTATTGCTCTCTCTAAGTGCCTGAAAGGAGGTTGTAGCAAGGTGTGGGTCAGTCTCTTCTCCCAAGTAATAAGTGATAGAACAAGCCTCACATTTCACCAACGGAGGTTTAGGTTGGGTGTTAGGAGTAATTTCTTCACCAAAAGTTTTGTCAAGCACTGGAACAGGCTGCCCAGGGAAATGGTGAAGTCACCATCTCTGGAGGTATTTAAAATACATGTAGATGTGGTGCTTAGAGACATGGTTTAGTGGTGGATTTGGCTGGACCCAATGATCTTAATATCTTTTCCAACCTAAATGCTTCTATGATTTCAAGTGCCTCCTATTAACTATTTGCATTTATTTGCTTTTGTATATCTGCTTTATCTGCAATTCATATACTCTTTACTACTACAACTAGGTAAATGAACTTAGGAACTTGAAGTTACCACGTGGGCAGTAACAAAGACTTTTTAACTTGAATGTTTTTCTTTGAATGTTTTCTTCTGGACTGCATATTTATTGCCTGAGTAATTGTTATCTTTATTGCTATTCTCTTAAGAGTCTTCTGACACTAAGGTTCACTCACATGCAGATCTGGCTTCTGATTTCTGTTGACTAAGCACTCCTCACTTCAGACAGTGTCCAGTTGTATATACTATTCTTTTTTAATATCCCAGCGAGACCGTATATCCCAGATTCTCCTTGCTGTCCATCACTCTGGCTCAATGTTTATTGTACTGCTGGTTACAAAGGGAAACATATTTTCAAAAGTAGAAAACTTTTGAGAAAGTTCTTTCTCCAAAATACTCTAATACTTAGGGTACTCCCTTAGGAGGTGAAAAGATGAGAATGATACTCCTCTAGGGAAAGCTGTTATTCAAAAGTGGGAACTTAGAATCTCTGTGAGAGTTATTTCAGACAGTTAATTTTATGGGCAGGTTTAATTCTCTAGAGCATGAGTGGTGCTTAATAGACATCTCTGACTTGGGATACTGAATCTGGACAAGCCTGTGCTCCAGCACTCTTGTCTGTTGGGTGTAGAAGGTCCTTCCTTAGCTGAAGGAGTTCCAGTATCCGCCAAGGGAGGCTCCCTGGCCTGTGGATGAGAGCCTAAATACAGAATATCTGAGGTCTGAATCATCACCTAATGACAGGTTCCTCATGCCTGTGTTCAGTTAGGTAAATGAATCTCACCTTTAGCTGATAGATTATACTATATAGTCTCACATAATAAGACTTAACTGTAGTTTTCATCCAGTTAAATTAATGTATTGTTGTCAATAAATTACTGCCTTTCAGGGAAAAAATGTACAGTGTTGAATACAGTACCTAGAAGTCTTGCACAAAATTTTTATTTTACTGTAGCAACTATTAAATCTGTAACTTTCCTTACATTTTTTTCATGCAGTAGATTAAAAGACATGACTTTATTTTTTTTATTTCTCCTTTATAATTAATTGGTGTAGTAGTTTAATTAGTTTAGATAATACTGCTTTTATTGTTAATATATAATTATTTTAATGAAATGCTAATCAAAACAAATTATATTAGCAAGGACTTGGCACTTGCACAGCTCAGATCTTCTTCAGGGATGTATAGGTGCTTTCTTTTTATTAAGTTTATCAATGATTTTAATGTCAATAAAATCTCAAGTGCACCAAGACTAACATTAAGTTGCTGTGGACTGCATTCCAGGTCCAGTTTTGAAGTTACAGAAAAGGAAGAGAAAGGTTGAGTTAGTCTTTTCAGAACCTGAGGACAGAAAGAATATAGAAAGGCTGTCCTTAGATCAAGGGCTTCTGGTGTTTGAAGCCCGTGGACACTGCTGGTACAGCTTTTCAGCACATGAACGCAAAGGGCATATATTTTATATTACTCATTCCCTGAAACTGACTGAACAGGACAGTCCTAGTGAAGAGGTCCCCACATGTGAGAATTTGTCATTTGTATTTGGAGAGCACAGCATAGTACAATGCCAGGCAGAGGTTGTGTCCCATCTACTTCTGAAAATGGAGGCACCCTCATGCTATGCCTGTACCTGCCAGGGGTTGCCTTAGTGTGTTTCTGTTGCTTCCAAGGTCTGATGGAGCATAAAACTGTAATTGTAGTATGGTACTGCAATGTGCAGCCACATTGCATCATTTAGAGCTAGCTGAGGTGTTTCTAACAGACTGTAATATTACTTCTTGTAAGCATGCCCTTAAAGCCCTAAGAGCTTGGACTGAAATCAATTCATCTGAGATACTCGACATCTCTAATGGCTACAATGACAATGTTATGCTATAGTGGTTATGGTATTGCTAACTGCAATTTCTTCCTAGAAAGCAGAAATGGCCGTTCTGTGGATGGACATTGCTCTTTGGTTCCCAAAGGGACACGAGCCACATTAAGATGAATCTTCAAAATCAAGGACTGCTAGTGCAAGTGTGGTTTCCAGACTAAGCAACAAGGATTTGAAAAGCGAAACTTGGCTAATAGCTTCCCTGTGACTAAGATCAGGCACATTTTTAAATCCATTTCAGTAATTTCTCAAAAATATGTGGACTGTCTCTGCTTTTTTATGTGCCTCCAGCTCTGAGATGTCAATTTTATCAATGTCTTTTCTATTTCTTAAGTTTCATAACTTTATTAGACTCAGTTATTGATCTGTTCTGGGCAGTTACAATCTCAGTATTGCAAGAGTGTTTTGATTTGTTTCTTCTAATCATAGTTTTCTGGATGGTATCTGTATATGAGACAGTCAGTAGTCTTGAATTGCAACAATAAAATTTCAGATAGTTCATGTTCAATGTTGTCCTGGTTTTCCTGGGACAGAATCACAGGCCAGCCATGGCCTGCAGGCCATTAGCAGTTTGGAGTCAGCCAGAGCAGTTGACCAGAATGGGCTACAGGTGTATCCCACACTGTAAACATCATGCTCAGTATAAAGGTGGAAGTTCGTTGAAGACGGAGGGACTTCTGCTTGGGCTCCTCCTGGTGCTGCTCCTCCTCTTCCTTCTCTGCTCTAGAGGACGGAGTATGGGAGATAAGCAGGAGGAGTTGGAGATCTGCCTTAGATTGCATGACTATGATATAGTCGCAATCACTGGAACATGGTGGGATGGCTCGCATTACTGGAATGTTGTCATGGATGGCTATGTACTATTTAGGAAAGACAGATCAACAAGGTGAAGTGCTGGTGTTGCTCTTTATGTCCGAGAGCAACTGAAATGTATTGAGTTCTATCCAGGAGGGGAGGTAGAGCAGGTTGAAAGCTTGTGGGTAAGAATTAA
>JAVSBS010002255.1:44058-56308 GCA_033124195.1 Coracias cyanogaster
GATATCTAGGATTAAGATACTGGATGTATGCATGTATATAAGGGTGCTTCATAGAATAGCTGCCTTGGATAAATAAATATATATTTTTTTCTTAAGGGGTGATTCCTGTAACTGATTGGGATGTTGGAGGGAGGTGCCGCACCTCAGATTCCATTTGTGGGAGTGGTCTGGGACCCCAGTGGGTGGACCGCATCCCTTGATGGGAGGACCCAGGACATCTAGGGGGCAGATAACGACACCTGCCATGCTACTTAAGTCTGTTGAACAGTCCTGCATTTGACTAGGAGTTTTATGATATTTTTCTTCTTTTTTCCAGGGTTTTTTTTTCCCCCCCGGGAATTTCTCTCCTAACTCTGTAGATCCATGTAAGATATGTTTCCGGATCTGGAATTTCTAGGGTACTGTGACAGAAACTAAGTATTTCTAACTTCAGCCATTGAATCTTTGAGTTTTACTTCCCCTTTCTTTATGGACACACTCACATTTCTGTATTTTATTCTACATGTTTTATACCATCTTCCTAAGATAAAATGGAGGACAGTAGCACAGCACTCTGCTAAAGCCAATATAATGTGGTCATGAGGTAGGTCTTTCAAGCTTGATTCACGTATATTTGTAAACTTAAAACAGCTTTTGGGTTTCATTCTTATTTCACTTGCAGCAGTCTAACTCAGACTTACTTAGGGAAGTTTATACCTACACTTACTACTTTTCTTTCCTAACTAGTGTTTTCTTTCTTCCTTCACATTCACTCCTGATAACCTTACAGTTGATTTCAGCCAGGAAAGGCCACAATGCCTTTCCACAAGATTTTTCCAGAATCCTGATCATTCCTTTAAATGTGAAGGAGTCCTGGAATTTCTGTGAATCAATCCCCTTAAGTCTTCTGTGCAGCATTACTTCCTCAGCTCATTTAAAGGTTATTTTTTAAGTACATACTTAGGACCATGTCTTGTTGATTCATAATGCCTTAGCAAAGAAATCTGCTGAGGCTTTTCATTAATGATACCATTATTTGTGCATTTGTTCTCCAACACTGTGTTTAAGAAGTTAAATACTTCGGTAATGATACCATTCCCAATTTGCCATCTGTTGAATGCTGATTGGTCTTTATACAACACCTACAGTAAAATTAACATTGAAGTCTTCTCTGGTGATTAAAAAAATTACTGTTTTTTGAGATATCAGCTATACAGTTTCACAAAGGTGTCTTTGTTGTGCTGGTTCCGCCAGCTGGCATATGAAGCCAGCAGGAAAACCAAAATATTCTGCTAGGTTGTGACTCATTCACAGGTCAACTCCACCTTGGAGCCCACAACTCAGGCCCCGGCATTTCATTCCGCCCCTTGACTATAGACGAATTACAACCTCCATATACAGTTCATACTGAAAATAAGATACTCCAGTTAATTCACTGTCTTTGGCCTTCTCCTCAGAGGTCTGTTTAACAAAGACCATCCACCTGGCTAAAGTACTGTAGAAGTATGACCACAACTTTTCATTGTCTGCACACTTATTTCTGTCAGACTGGTGATCACTTCCAGCTTTTCCAGCAGAGCATCCACATCATTCTCTTTGCCAAGGCTTACCACAGTTTCTTCATCTTCATCCACTTTCTCTCTTCACCATCCAGCAGAGCATCCTTATCAAAGTTCACTTTATTTCTTTCAGCAGAGCAATCATTATCAAATTCCACTTTATCTTTTTACCAAAATTAGTTCTACTCATCACTGTCCCCAGCTCCTTTGTGGTTGTAGTACCTTCCATTGTCACAGCTCTAACAATCTTCTTTTACACAAGCACTTCACATTCCATTCCATTATTAACAAGCTTCTTCAAACAAGCATTTTTATACATCGAGCCAAAGGTTTGGACTCAACCAGGCATTCAGGGCCAAGATCCAGAGATTGTTTTGGGCAACTTCTCATTAATTGCCCTACAGCTATCATATGTTAAGCCAAAGCAGGCATTTGGAGAATTTTTCAGATAAAATCACCCCATCCAAATCCAAGCTGGGGTCTAGAGAACTACCTTCATCCAGATCCAGGATTTTGGAAAACTTTACAGTCCTACCACCATTCAGGCCAGAGCCAGAGAGCTACCATCATCCAGACTGCTTTTGGGGCAATTCCTCATACACATGATTAATTGCCCTACCTTTCAGGGGATAATTACTCCACCATCATCCAGGCCAAGGATTTGGAAAATTTTACAGGCAATAATTACACCCTACTACGATCCAGGCTAAGGATCTGGAAAACTTTATGGGCTGTATTATCCTACCAACTCCTAGTCTCAAGGTCTGGAGAACCATCATTATCCAGACCAGAGACCCAGAGAGCTACCATCATCCAGTTCCAAGTTACAGGCATCACCCCACCATACAGGTCAGGGTCCAGAGAACCTTTTGGGCAATAATTACTCTACCATTATCCAAGCTCTGGAACACTGCCATCATCCAGACTCAGGTTACGTCTTTGCCCCACCATTCAGGCCAGAGTCTAGAGAACCTGTCAGGCAATTCTTCACACAGGCACTTTCAGCTATATTTTCATAACTATATTCTTCACACAAGCACATTCAATTCACAGTCTTTTATTACACTGTAATTGAGGCTCTTCACATCCGTCTTCTACACAAAAACACTTACCAACCTTTTCTGCTCATTTTGTCTCTTCGTGCTCACAAAATTACTTTCTCAAAGTCCAAGGTTTCTGCTCACTTTCTAATCACAAATGCTCTTTACTTCTTTAATGACTTTCCTTGTTTTGTCTCTTTATCTCTGCTCACTGACACTTTCTTACTTTCAAATGCTTTCTGCTCAAGCTGGTCCCACCTTATGTCTTTCTGTTCACCTTCATTTTCTTGCAACCTTGGTGGCAGAACATAGGATCTCCTTGAGGGGGTTCCTGATCTCATTTATCTAGTTTCATAGAATCCTCCTTCAGACCAAGCTGCTGACTATGTCAATTTTGTTATGCTGGTTCATCTATCATCCTTTTATGCTGCCATCAGTTGCCTGATCACACAGGCCTACACTAAACTCAGCAACATCCCCTCAGAAGTCTTCTTTCAAACAGTCTTGACATAAATTCCTGTTGGCCCAGCTCCTCTGCCACCCACTGTGGTGCCAGCATCACCTGCTGGACGCAACAGACAGAGATGGCTCCCTCAGCAACCCTTCACATGGAAGGATGCCACTGAGAGAGCTCAGCAAGATGCAACCAGCCCCAAGAGAAGTCACACCCAACAGGAAGCTCCTCCAACTCATTGGCTCTTGGCTGATATAATCCTGGCCTCACCCACCACCCTAAACACAACCATTTGGGTGAGGGCAGAGCCTCGGAGACACAGGTGGGCCATGTTCTGCCTCTGGCATATGAAGCCAGCAGGAAAACCAAAATATTCTGCTAGGTTGTGGCTCACTCACAGGTCAACTCCAACTTGGGGCCCACAACTCAGGCCCCAGCGTTTCAGTCTTCAGAAAGATAAGAATGAGAAAACAGCCTAAAACCTTTAAGAAGATCATAAAAAAATTAAAGAGCAGAAAATATAATACAGAAACACCGGTGAAAACAGCTAAAAGGCCCAGACTAAAAAAAAAAGAGAAACTCAGGAGGATTACCCAAAAGCCCAATCACAGAGAACTAGGAATCAAGTTCTTATAACAGCAAGTTGAAAGGTTTAGCTTAAATCTGTTAGAAAAAAAAAAAAGAGAGAGAGAGACAGCTTCCTACAGTAGCTGGAAGACACTTAGGCATTTCAGGAACTACTTCAAGGATGACCTGCATTTGTATTTTCTTGCCTGATATTTCTTTTGTCATGTTTTCCTTGAGGTAATGATATTTTTTAGTTTTAATCTCTGTTAGGCAGAAAGCAATTTTTGAGAGGTCTGGCAGCAATAACTGGGTAAATGAAGAGTGGTGGCTGGGTAAGCAGTGAACCCATTCTCCTGTAGAGGATTGACACACTACTCAAGAGTCTTTTCTGTAATTCATTTCTTTGTGTACTTGCAGACTTACAGGAAAAAGGTGAGTTCTAGAGACCAAGTACATCTGCATCGAGCTGCAAAGGCTCATTTTGTGTTGAGACCTCCCAAATATCTAAGTTGTGGAGAGTTTTTACTGTTGTTGTGATGAACAAGGAGTATCAAAATGACTGTGGTGTGCATGACTGTCATGTTGGTCATCATATCCAGATCTGGCTCAAGGGACAATAAGAGACTTCCAAAACAGACCAGTAAAATCTCCTTCATTATTTTTTTATTCTGTTCCAAAAGATTGTCCGCTATCCACACCTTCTGTGTGCTGGTATTTCTGTGGCAGGTAGGATTCCTACAAGAGAGTTTCTGATAAATGGAAAAGAAGTATTTAACAGAAGCATCACTTGGAATAGGTAATAAAGGAACATCCTTATTTTCCAGAGCTAAATCTTTCAAGATCAGAATTCCTGAAACAAGCTAATTTATCTTTAAAAGATGCATAAAAAATAAACCTGTACTGTTTTCAGGACTCAACCTCTGTGTCAGACATAAATTTCCTAACGTGCTGTGATAAAGCAATTAGCTCAAGCTTTGAAGTCAGTTATAAGAGAAAATATTTGAGGATTCCCTAGTCTGGTGGAGACATCTGGCTGGAAGACAGAAATTAGCGCAAATTTATTGCACTAAGCTAAGATACATTCCAGCCAACCACCTCAACAAGGCACCTGATGCTGTTTAAGTCTAAACAGCCTTACATTAGGCAACAAAGCCACCAAGATAAACTGTTTAGTAAAATGGAATTTTTTTTTATTTTATCTTTTACCTGTTGTATTGGGTCTGGCTAAAATGGAATTAGTTTTTGACACAGCTACCCTCAGAGTGCTGTGCTTTGTATTGGTACCCAGAAAGGTATTGATAACACTAACAGTATTTTGGTTACCGCTGAGCAGCGCGTGCAGAACATCAAGGCTGTCTCTTCAACATTCTCCCCTCACCTGTAGTTTGGGGTTGGGCAAGATCTTGGGAGGGCCATAGCAATGACAGCTGACCCAAACTGACCACATGGCTATTCCTTACCGTCCATACCATCTGACATCTGCTCAGCAATAAAAACTAAGAGAAAGAATATGTTATTACAATGCTTGTCTTCTGGAGAAACCACTAAGTGTATTGAAGCCATGCTTTCTGGGAAGCAGCTGGACATTACTTGCTGATTGGAAGCAGAGAATAAAACTTTTATTTTCCTTTGCTTCTGCATGTGGCCTTTGCTTTTACTTTATTAAACTGCCTTTATCTTGACCCATGAGGTTTTTTGTCTTACTTTCTTCCCTACCCTGTTCTACTGAGGAAGAGTGTGATAGTGAGGCTTGGTGGGCATCTGGCAACCAGACAAGGTCAACCCAACACAGTTCTTTTAGGCACCCAAACAAGGACAGGAGAAATTCAAGACAAGGCAAAGGTGAGGAGTGAAATGTATTGGGTTTGCGTGGCAAGGTTCTGGTAGTAGGGGAGCTACCCAGAAGCTTCCCCCATGTCCAATAGAGCCAATGCTAGCTGGCTCCAAGACGGACCCATTGCTGGCCAAGGTCGTGCAATCAGCAGTGGTAGTAGCACCTCTGTGATAACATATTTAAGAAAGGGAAAGAGACTGCACAACAGCTGCTGAAAGAGAAGAGTGAGAACACGTGAGAGAAGCACTCTGCAGACACCAAGGTCACTGAAGAAGGAGGGGGAGGAAGTGCTCCAAGGGCCAGAGCAGAGATTCCTCTGCAGCCCGTAGTGAAGACATGGTGAGGCAGGCTGTCCTCCTGCAACCCGTGGAGTTTAACAGTGGAGCAAATATCCACCTGCAGCCTGTGGAAGACCCTATGCTGGAGCAGGAGCATGTGCCCAATGGAGGCTGTGACCCCATGGGAAGCCCCCACTGGAGCAGCCTTCTGGTAGGTGTTGCGTCAAGGGTGAAGGTGTGATGTTTTCCTGCCAGAGCCCCAAGGGCTTGCACTGCAGCAGTTACACAAAGTCAGAAAATATGTCTGAGAATTCTGTCTCAGAGCCCCAGCTAAGGGGTTTGCACTGAAACAGTGTAAAAGTTAAAACAATTAGGTTTATTAAAGTGACAGAAGCAATAGGTTCAGAATTGCCATTGATAAAGGCACTAACTACAAAGAAAGATAATCGAGCTCAAGTTAGTAATTCCTGGATACATCAGATGCAGTCAGAGACGCAAGTCTGTGTAGTAGCGCTAATGAATAATAGTAATGCTAGGAAAAGGCATACAGTATGTTGAAGGCACATTTCTTACCAAGAAGGCGTCCCTGTCTTGAGTGGAGGAAGAGGAGTACAGCCAATAGATCATCTCTGCTAGACTTTCAGTCTTCCCACCAACGCATGCGCCAGCTCTCACCAGTCCGCCAAGATGTATTCCCCTTGTGATTTTTTTATATCCTGATCCCATTTGTCCTTGCCTTCTAGGTGACATTTATCATGATTTAGATGGAGAGTTGAGTAATATATATGTTTAGCATGTACTTTGTTAGGCTCATTACCATACTTACTGGTGTGAACTTTAATATTAATTTTGCTGTTAAATACGCAAAGGTCTTTGCTCAAACACCATGACCTTCAAGATCTATGTAAGAGCTGTTTGCTTCTGTTGGTTTAGCCAAAACAGGATTGTCTTATCTTCACAACACTCCCATCTTCAGCTGTCTGGCAGGCCAGCTCAGCAGATCTTGACCCCCAGAGATGGCAGAAGACATCTTAACCTTTCTCCTTAAGCACATTAAATGAGCCTGTATTCCTGTCTCATGGCAAGCTAGGCCATTATCCTACAGCAGGACCTGTTGCCCCATGGAGAGAGAAGCCCATACTGGAGAAGGTTTGCTGACAGAAATTGTGTGACCCTGTGAGGGACCCACATTAGAGCAGTCTGTTCCTGAAGGATTACACCCCATGGAAAAGACCCATGCTCCAGCAGTTTTTGAAGAACTGTAGCCCATGGGAAGGACTCATGTTGGAGAATTTCATGGAGCACTGCCTCCTGTGGGAGGGACCCCATGCTGGAGCAGGAAAAGATTGTGAAGAATCCTCCCCTTAAGGAGGAAGGAGTGGTAAATGCAACATGTGATGAACTGACCACAATCCCAGGCCCCCCGTGCTGCTGTGGGGGGAGGCGGTAGAGAAAATAGGACTAAAGTTAAGCCTGGGAAGAAGGGAGGCATGGGTGTGGGGTGAAGGTGTTTTAAGATTTAGGTTTTGGTTTTCAGTATCCTACTCTGATTTGATTGGCAATAAATTAAGCTAATTTCTCCAAGTCAAGTCTGGTTTCTCTTGACAGTAATTGCTGAGTGATCTCTCTTTGTCCTTATTGCAACCCACGAGCTTTTCATTATATGTTCTCTCTGTTCTCACCCCTGTCCAGCTGAGGAGGAGAGTGATAAAGGGCTTTGGTGGGCATGTGGGTTTGGTGGCCATCCAGCCAAGGTCAACTCACCATACCAGTAGTCATTTTGTCCTTCATATTTATTAAAAGCAGGCCAAATTCTATTCATAAGATAGGTGAAAATCCCTATGAAGTATTCAGTGATTTTCAGATCCCATAGGTGGGCTGAAGTAAACCTTCATATATAGCTGCAAATAAATGTTTAATTTTCATGGGATTAAAACTGAGTGAGATGGATTACACTTTTACTGAATAATTCGATATTTTAAAATTTTGCCAGCTTTCTTTTTAAACTTCCATTAACATTTTTCAAGATGCTTAAAACAATGTATCTTGATTTCTTTCTTTCAAAGAAAATTAAGAGTAAAATGATGTCATCTGTAACAGGAAATTTTCAATTTAACCTGTAACTCCCTTACTTATTAAAAATAAATTTCAAAGTTTGCAGAGGTACCAAAAAAAAACCAACAACAAAGAAACCCCAAACAAACAAGCTCCAAATTATGTTCTCAACTTGCACGTACATTCATATGGGAAACTGAAAAGTTTACCTGTCTTCATGAGCAGAGACATGAACCATTTTATCTCAGCAAACGTATGGGAATGATGAGGTTAGTGCATGTAACCGGCTAGTTTTCCTCTTTACCTTCAGATTTTAAATTTTCTTCAATCCTTAGCAAAATCCTAAAATTACATCCTTTTAACATTCACTTCCCATGTATTTTTAACTTGACCTGTTTTTTTCCTATCATGAGTGACTCATAAAATAAATGTTACTATTTTTTCCATTAAAATATCTAACCCATTTCCCTTCCAAAGCTTCTACTCACACTCAGTGATTGTGACAGAACTTTACTAGAACCTTCAAAGAGGTTTCCATTGGGTGGTTACCGCTTCAGAAGTAGGATATCTAAATATTTACTTTTAATTTAGTGATTAACCTTAGATAGCAGCTTTTAAAAGGTTAACTCAAAGTCCTGGAGTTTCATCTATTTCCAATGCACAATAAATTATTCAGTCACACAGTTTTGACAATTTTTATGGAAATTATCTTTTCTTAAGGCAAAAAATCTTCTAATGTAATTAAATGTAATATTCAATATTATTTAGAATGCTTATTTTAAAACTATACCTGGTGTGACATGCCAGCTAGGTGGTATTGGTATGTTATAAATGTGCTTCTTTCTTTCTGACAACAAATTATTTAATGAACTTTTCCACTGGAACTTTAGGTCATCTATTTTTCCTTTGAGCTCCATTTACACAGTCTTTGCTGACACAGAGAGCAGTTGATGCACAATTAGCTGCTCACTTAGGGCACCTTTGAACTTATCACCTTGCTATCTTAACAAGATTTAAGTGACAGAATAATAAAAAACCTTGCTGTTTATAACATCAGTAGTAACAAGAGAGTTGCACAGACTGATACTGTGAAACAATCTCAATTTTCAGAAAGAACTGTTTACATCGAATCATGATAAATGGGCTTGATTCCTAAAAAGCATTATGAAATTTAAAATAAATATTAATCACTTCTAAAAATCTATGCCTTATTATGAGGAGTCTAATGTGCTTCCTTGGAAAGAAAACTTTTATCTCTCCATTCATTTAATTTTTAACTGTGTATATATACAGTGACCTCTGTTACTCCAAATGATTCAGATGCTACTGCCAGGCTGAAAAATAAAAGTAATCTAATATAATTTGATCTTTTAAAATCCACATTCATTTTTATATTAAGAAGAGTTAGGTATTCTCATCAATTGTAGAAGCAACATGTTATACACTTCTGACCTTTTGTAACAAAATTGTATCCTTCTGTTTATTGGGAAGACCAGAATTAAAGAACAGTGGTATGGTCCTTAGAGGCTGGCAAATTGACATCTGGTTTAAACAAAAACTATAGGTTTTGACTCCCCAGTAATTTCTGATATGAAACTATATCTAAGCACTCTGTATTGACATTGTGTGTTAGTGTTTATATTGTCACTTCATCTGGCATCAAAGTTCTGTGTACCTTCTTCAACAATGTATGTTTGCATTTGTTGTAGATTTGCATTTGTTGTATATTTGCATTTCCATAAAGTATGGAAGTACTATAAAGACAAAAATCTTCCCTCAGTTAGCTTCAAGATATGAGAAAAAAAGAAAGCAGATAAACAAGGAGATGAAACTAAGATGGTTTATAAATACAAGGTTGCTTACATGATTAGCTGATCCTACCATATGAAAATCCTTTTGCCATATGAGAGAGAAGGGGTTGTGAAGGCTAAAATGGCTGACTGAAATTTCCTAGTATACACTGATTCTTTTTTTTCCCTATTATTTTTCCCTTGATTTCCTTAACTTTAAATGACAGAATAGGTGCCTTTGTGTACTGAAAGTTTCAATATGTACAGTGATGATACAGGTGATTATTACTGTCTACATGAAGGTAATATCCCACAGAGTAAGAGGGGAAAAAGAAAAAAGCCTGAAGTATACATAAAGACTGAAATCAGGGGAAGGTTTTGGACAAGCCTCTTACATCCTTTACTGTGCGTTCACTTTTGTTAAAAGGCAAGTCTTCAGGGAGTATCTCAATAGCGCTAACAAAGTCCAGTCCCTTGTATAATTGATTGAGAAAAAGGCAGGAGCCTGCTTTGAATCATCCTCTGGAAGAACCAAACTTTATAGGCTAAATTAGCAGCTGAGAAGCCATTGTCTCTCTCCATTGACTATTAAAGAAGAAATGAAGATCAGTCTCTCTAAGCACAAATTAATTCTTAAGAAGACCTTTCACTTAATTGAATCATGCCATCTAGATGATGTCACATTGCAGGATGGCTCTTCAATGGTTCCTTAATGCAGTCAGCCCTGTGTGATAGCTGGCTCTAGGGACAGAGGTGCAAAGGCAGAGGGTAAAGGGAACAATTAGCAAGGTATATCATGGATAGAAAGCAAAGGAAAAATTCAGGTTATTTCAGAGTAAGGAGGAAACAGGCTTCTTTGGAATACAAAACTCATTTAGAAACACAGGCATTTTCTTGCTTCAGATCGTCAAGCCTTTCTGCAATTTTATTCCAGCTCTATAGAGAGGAGCAGGACTGTGAATGTATTTTTTGTAAAGAGCCAGCACTGTACTGAATGAATACACAATTTTTATTTCCAAGGGATCCAATCAAATATAAATTAATTGCATAGGTTTATGGCCAATATTGTCAAGATAAATGATAATCTTAAATTTGTGTTCAATAAGATTTTATGAACTTAGATCTATGTGGAGGTAGATTTTGCTTTCCTACATGTTTGGAATGTTTGTAAAGCTCTGCTTTGGAGGTTGTTTTCTTCTGAGACAGCTGGAATCAGACGCATTGCTCGTCAGTGATACAGATACTTGGAAATGAACTGAACATGCACTCCACTGCACGGAGAAGTAAAAGCTGCTTGCAGATGGAAGTAATTTTTCTCCAGCGGCACCCAATTCTGTGTTCATATGAAAATACAGAGGTAAACGCCACAAATATCCATAACTAGCCTCCTTAATCACCTGTGTCTCTGAGATAGACAGAAAATATTTTATATATATTTTTCTCTGTTAGTATATCCTGTCAAGACACTTAGTGATGACTTATTTTCAGAAAATAAGCATTTCACTAATAGGAAGGTCACTTGCATAAAATTCTCCATATTTGGTTAATCAATGCTACTGTAGGCAAGCTTTAAAGTAAAACAAATTCACCAGATCATTATATCCATGATTCAACAACAAAAATGTCCTGTGGAACAGTATCATTACTGGCAAATTACTGGTTTCAAAAGTTTCACTTGCCAAACAGATACCCAAAGCAGCCAGGTTGCAGTTAGGTATCCCTCCATATCAGGCTATGACTTCTAGCTGCCTGTTGTGGGAAGTAGAAGCAAAATGTCAAGCCCGAAGCACTTGATGATCCCATTTTAGACTCGTGGTTCTGCATCTGCTGAAACTCCCTGCTGCCCAGAAGCAAGCTTCTCTTCCTGACTGGCAACAAGACTGCATTCTGTTATCCTGTACTAAAAATTAATTACAATAATTTCATTGGTGTGAGAGTTTTTATATTTTGCAGTTCTTTATGTTCCTCAATACATCCCTAATTTGCTTACAGTTGGGAAAACATTGTAGCAAACTAGAAAATTATGATTTTAAAATGTAGGTTGTGACTGGAACAAAACCAGACATCATTCTATTCTAAAACTGTTCTTCAGATGATATGTGTATGTGTTTTATTTAGCCCAACAGTAAACATACTCCTAAAACAGATCTGAACTGAAAATTTCATTTATTAGTAAAGTTTATGTGCACGGTAGTATTGTGAATTTTCCCTATTACTCTCTCAATTTGATGGGAGTTGATCAATTAATCCAGACGTGTAACCATGGATAAAACTGGGAAGCCTTACACATCAAAAAATAGTCCTCTGAAGAGATAATGCTTAACTGATTAACAAAGATAAATTTATTGAAATTTAGCCTAATGACGTTTTCTGAGTTGACTTATGGACATTGATTTATCTACCTCAAACATCCAATGACCACTCAGCTTTTAAGTAATTAAACATCATTTAAATAAAGGAAGTAATTTTTAGACTGTGAAAAGGAAAACAGTGGGCTAAATTCCTATTTCCCATTGAAATCTGGGTATGTTTGTAGGAGTGTAAGTGGGAAAAAAATAATAAGGTTCAAAATAATGTATGTAAAAAGGAAGAATATAATGTGATATTTGATTTTTTGCTATTGTAGTGGGTCTGGCTGAGCTGGTTTTCCCCACAGCTGCAGTGTTTTTGTGCTGGGAGCTAGAAGGGTGTTGA
>JAVSBS010002255.1:56408-83899 GCA_033124195.1 Coracias cyanogaster
CTCTGCTAAGGAGGGGAAGGAAAGGGGGGGTGATAGAGAGGCTTGGTGGGCGCTCAGCCAAGGTTAACCCACCACAGCTATTTTATCAGATAAACCCTCAAGTCAAAACAAGAGCTTTGACAATGACCATATCAAATGTAACAGTCCCTCCCATTTGTAAATTCATATGTTAGCATCTGTATTACAATAACTTTATTTCTAAATATTAAATGTTTTATAGTATATTTTTAATGAACTTTTAAAAGACTATATATCAAAGCTCTTTCTGGACTATATTCTCTCTTCACAGCAGCCACAAACGATTTTTTAAGAATTTTGAGCACAAAAAAAAGCGAAGGTAATAAAACTTGTGCATATCTCAGTAGAGATGAATAAAATTTAAGCTAATGCAACAAATATTACATTCAACTAAGTGCAAATTAAACTGGTCACATGCTTAAAATATTTGGAAATACACACAAGAAGTAGTTCAGTCATATTTCAATCTCTACTGAACTACCCTTGAAAATGGCTACTGGTACAAGTACTTCCTTTGGTGTTACTGTAACGTACCGGTTCTCATACAACTGGAGTCAAACTAATCAGGACTATTGGTGATGTGAAGGTAAACCATTTGCAAGAAACCATACACATGCACATCAAATAGTGGTGTTCTTATAAGGGAAGACAATAATGGCATGAATCTTTGTTCACATCTCCAAGCCATTATTCAACTCATCCTAAAATAAAGGTCAAAACCAGGTGAAGTGAATTAATTCTAAAAGTATACAGCTTGGACTTAGACATCCAAAATTAGGAATCAATCACATCCTATGTGGTTGTGAAACAAGTTCTGTTTAGGCTCTTCCTGTTGCTGAATATCTACCAACAATGAAGTTCTCAACAGGAAAATGTTTCATCCTCATGGGTTGGATACATCTCACTTAACCTTAGACAACTACAATTGAACTAGTCTGCAATGCTCCCTTTAGAGTTAAAAGAGATAAATAGGCATCTTGAATCAGATCCATTGTCTATGAAGACAGTCTGGACAACTAATAAAATGTAGACATCCTAATTCACTTATTTGAATTCTAAAATGCAATGCTAATTCTAGATACAATGCTTTCAGTGGCAATCAAACACATCTCTCTTTTTCCCTTTTCTCTCCCTTCACAGTTTTTATTCCTCACTATATTATGAAGATACTTAGAAGTCCTATTAAGAGTGATTAAATACTAGTTTAAGTAGATAATCAATGTCTGCTAAGATAGATCACCTTATTAAAGCGAAATTCAATTTTAGCCATCTCCAAAAACTGGGACGTAGTATATAATAAAAACTCAGGATAGTTCATCAAGGTCAGGTCCAGGAAGAAATGTATCAGATCACACAAAAGCAGCAATAACTACACACAGTCAACGTAAAAGCAAAAATCACAGATGTAGGTGTAATTTGTGCCTCAACATAGGCAGAGCAGGACTACGTTTTATTAATCTCTTGCTTAACCTTAAGTGACCTCCCAACTCTGCACTTAAATTATCCAGAAAGAAAGAATGTTTACTTGATTATAAGAGGGATATATTGGGGTTTTTTGCTGTGTTAATGGTAAGGCCTGTACTGAGAAATAATCAGTTACTTCAGTTGTCTACTTAAATTTCAAGTATTTTCTTCCTTTCTGACTAATAGATGATCCACTTTTCTTCCTTTTTTATTATTTCATGTATCATCTGATGTATTTCTTTAATGATGGCAGATAGATGGGATGTTTTGCCACCTCAGATGTACAGGTGGCTCCAAAAGAAAACTTTCTAATGATCCCTAATCTATATTTCAAAAGCACACTCTAAATGATGAATACGAATTCGTGCACCATGAAACTGGACAAAACCTGAAATTTTATTTGCTCATAATCCTTGTGGGCATTAACAATATTACCCAGGGAGACCTTGAGCAGATAAGGGTGGCTCTAGGGGCTAACATAAAAAGCATAGCTGCATCAACAGTATCTCCCCTGATCCTAATGGTCAAAAGAAAAGGACTGGATCACAGAGGATGCACCGGAAAGTCAACTCCCAGCTGCCTATATGGGGATCACTGGCAGATCTTTGTCTGCTCTGACCCTTGAGCTCTCTTCAAGGGTGGAGAACTTCTGCAGAGAGAAGAGAAAAGGTCCATTCAGTGAAGGCAGGAGGCAAGACTATCACTACGAGCAGAATCTGGTGAAAAGGACTTTGAACTAGGGTTGGTGGGGAAGGAGGCCAGAAAAATCCCAGGGAAATGGGGGAGCTGGGGTAAGGGGTAGCTCACTGGGGACAGCATAATGGAAAAGGGTCTCACACTCCCCTTCAGATAGCAAGAAGGCTGCAAACTCATCTCAAGTGCCAGTAGCCTGTGAAGAAAACAGAAGTAGTCAGAAGCCTGTACACAGCCACTGAGCTCTGATACCACTGGGGTGAGACAGGTGTGGCAGGACAGCTACATTACCTGGAGTGAAGCAAGAAATATCCATGGACAGGGCCTTACATGGACATAAACAGAAAAGATACACAGTGTAGACTGCTGCAGACACAAATGAGCAACTATGGAGCACAGACCTCTGCTATGGAACAGCCTATTAAGAGCTTACGGTTCAGGATCAGAGAAGAGCCTGTATTGGGTCTGGCTGGGAAGGAGTTAACTTTCTCCAGCCTTAGAGAGCTAAGCTTTGTATTTGTAATTAGAATAGTGTTGATAACACCAATATCTTGGCTACTGCAAAGCAGTGCATCAAAACATCCAGGCTGTCTCTCCCACAGCCCCACTCCAGAGGCTAGTAGGCTGGGGATGGGTGAGAGCCTGGGAAGAGACGTAGCCAGGACAGCTGGCCCAAACTGACCAAATGGATATTCCATACCATATGACATCATGCTCAGCAATAAAAGCTATGAGAAGGAGGACAGGGGTTGCGAAGGAGGTGGGAAAACGTGTTATTAAGGCATTTTTCTTCCAGAGCAACCTCTACACGTACTGACTCTCTGCTTCCCAGGAAGTGGCTGGACATTGCCTGCTGGTGGGAAATGAAGAATAAATATTTTTGCTTTCTTTGCTCTGCTGTGTGGCTTTTTCTTTTCTTTATTAAACTGTCTTTATCCTGAGCCACAAATTTTTCATCTTATTTTCTCCTGTCCTGCTCAGGGTCAGTGACAGAGTGGCTTGGTGGGCACTTGGCAGCCAAGCAAAGTTAATCCACCACAGAGCCTAAAGGCAAGACACTATAGTGGGCATCTTGTACAGTCTACGCAAATCAAGAAGAAAAACCAGAAGAAAAAGTGTCCCATCATAGCCCCTGGTTCTCACAAATGAGGAAGAGTTGTCTGGGTATGTGATAGTCCCTGGAGGTCTTGGCTGTTATCATCATGAAACGGAGGAGTTTAAGATCCTGGGAAGACTAAGGAAACCAAGCAGCCGAATAAAAAACTGGACTTCAGGTGACTTGATTGACTTTTCAGTTAACTGGTAGGCAGTGGTAGCAATTGGAGGGTATCTTGAAGGCAAAAGGATCCCCAGAGAGTTGTTCAGGCTTCAAGGACAGCTACCATGTTCTACATGGCTACCATGTTATCATCCATCCCCCAAGTCCAGAGTAAGCTGAATGTAGCCATCACAATCCTCATTGCTGTTTATGGCTTAAGTTGGGCATGGGAGAGGTGTGAGCACACAGCCTCTGACACTTTTAAATGAACTAAGGCAAAGCTACAAAAAAGCCACCTTTTTGTCTCTGACCTTTGCATAATCAATGTTTTCCTAGAACATCTGGGTAGAAAGTTTCAAAGGGTGAGAGGTGGAGGAGAAAGGGTTTCTTGTACCTGGCTGCTGTTCCTATAATTTATTTATTTACGGACATGTATCCTACCTGTGCTTCTACCTGCAGAACTACCACCTTTACACAGATTTCCCTGATACAGAGCCGTGTTAACTGGTCGACCCATTTTATTTTAAACTCATGCACAGCTGGGAAAGCAACTTTTCTAAGTTTAATGCTTGGAATAACAATATCTTATTTGAATCATACTAAAATCACAGAAAAATGTGGCCATATATGCACTAGAATACTGGCATCCCCTTCTTCCTCCCTCCCTGCCTCCAACACATCCCTAATTTATACCTTTTTTTCTGTATACTTTAGTTGCGTTGTTACCAAGAAGCAGACTGTGTCTGCTTTTAGTTGGCAGAGGATGGAAGAGGCGGAAAAGACTCAGTTACTACAACAATCAGGGATACAGAATGATTTTTCTTGAAGTTACCAAAAGGAAATATTTGAACACATTTTAGTATCATTTGTGAGTAAAAGCATGGTGAGCAATAGACAACTATGGTCTGTTGTCCAACAAGTGAATAAAATAAAGGCAGATGGCAATACATTAACTCTAACATGTTTTTTCCAAGGCACCCAGTGCCAGCTGCGCTCAGAAGAACTTCCAGTACTAACTTCCTTCTCCTCATTGCCACATGCCACCTAGTGACTCAATGCTGAATCACAGTTTAACAGCTGTTGAGATTGACGGGGAATTACAGTGTATCACGAGGACATTCTTGTTTCTGAATGCTGAAGGCCATAAAATTGGCCATGGAAGCAGCTAAAGGCACAGCACGAAGCACAGCTTTACTTCTGAGTGCAATTTCTCCCGCAGATCTCCAAGGACAAAGAAGTGAAACAACAAAACCCAACAGATTTATCTGAATGATCCAAATTTTGTCTTCCATTATTTGTGCTAATGAAACTGAAATACTAAAACAGAGATCAGGTCATTCAGACATTAAAATAGAAAATATAATTGTGAGATAGTATGTTTGCTGAAAGATCAAGCAACAAATTCAGTTAATGTATAAAAATAACAAATATTCCCCTCTTCTGACTTAGTCTTCTTAAACATTTTACTTAACTTTCTTCTTCATCTCTATATATTTTTCAGCTTTGTTTTTATTTATATGAGTTTTGGGGGTTTATATTTTTATATTCTAAGGAATACAGAAAGCAGAAGACAGAGTCTTTCTGACTTCTATCTGAAGCCATGTTACAGAGCTGCTTTGATTTTTAACACAGCATCACATTTCTTACATAGAATAGTGAGAGTATGGTCTTTGTCTCAGAAATTAGAGATCTGTAAGACACTATTTTAACTGATTTCATACTAAAAGCAGCCCTAGAAACTCCCTAAATGATGTAATTATAATAGCTTTAAAATCAAAACTTTTTTACTTGAGCAGGTACTTCTAAGAAAAGAGATGTGGTGATCTCTGAGGATTCTTCCTTCTTAGGAAACATAACAAACAAAAACAAACAACAACAAAAAAAGTAGGGGTACTCATGATGCTTGTCAGAATACTGTGTCTGATTTCTCTCAAGTATATTTTGATTGAACACAGTCTGAGAGGTTCTTCATTACACAGGCAGTCCAGACATTAGAGATTCAGCATGACTTTATGTAATGTAGATCAGAAAGCATCTGATGGCAACTTAATATTTGAAATGCAATGAATAATTCACTATGTGGATCCAGAACATCATTCTCTAACTTGCTACATTAATAAAATTAAACTGCAAAGAAGAATCATCTCAAAATGAAGCAGAATACCAAACCAAATCAAAATGACACTTATCATACAAGACTGTTAAAAGATCTTGTAAATGAATACTAGAATGTATTCTCCTTTGAGGGAGGGTTACTCTGTGACTGGTAACACAATAATTATGCTATGATTGCTTATAGTATTTTTTTCATCTGATAACTCTTGACCTGTTTCCCCAGAAGAAACTTCCCCAGTCTGCATCAGGGAAGCTGAAGTCAAAAGAAACAAACCATCTGTTAATGATTTATCAGTTGCCTTATTCACCTGCAACTGTTCGATATTCAACACAGCCTTTCTTTCAAAAAGATTTCAGAATTCAATTCTAAAGTATATTTTCTGCTCTGTGGAAATTTTTTTCAGGTTCATACATAGCATGACTCCACAGTTTTGACGGTACAAGTTATTCCCTTGCCCAGCAGTTGAATGTTTACAGAGATTTCAGGCTGCATCCAATAAGCAGCAGTGTCTACCATCCTATCTTGTGTCAAGATCAAGTGTGACTGCATTTGAGGTTTTGATCACCTGGTCTGTTTGCACTGGATAGAGCCAACTAAAATTACTTTAAATACAGCATTTAAACTTCAGTCTTCCTTACTTAAGAAGTCTAAGATTAACAGACAAAATTCAGACATGTAATTCTGACATGAACTTAAAAAGTCTCAAATGTCTAAACAGAGAGCATGTTTCTAATGCTGATATTACATGAAAACAAACTTGGACTGGTGTTGCAGACCTAGGCTGGTGCTTCATCAGTATTTGACGGAACAGGAGAAAGGTGGTTTTAGGTAAGTTTAGGTGTCGATAGCAAAGATTCAAAATACTCTTTTAATTCAGGGGTTAAGTATTCTTCTACAGCTGTTGGCTCTCCTTCAGCCTGCCATGGATATCAGCCTTGATAAATGAGAAGGTGGGCGTGATTCATCCTTCCTAATGCTGTGCACTACAGCTGACCTCAGTCTCTCCTGAGAGTTCGCAGAGTCTGATGAATTTATCGGTATAACTTATGGCTCCTAAGTAAAATTTTGAAATTTGTTTTTTACTGCAATTTAAATATATTATATATATATGTATCTCAGTGAAGTAATATCAGAGAGGTCAATGAGGGCAACACACACTGTGTTGTAAAGAAAATCTGCCCTTGAAAGTCTGTGTGTTCATATAGTGCTGAAAAAACATTTGCTTTATGGAGGAAGAAGGGAGTGTGCAGGGTGATATACCATAGGCTGTCAGTGCTGTATTTACTAGACAAGGACAATGGCAGTCAAATTTTAATAATAACCTATTCTGGTTGAAGATAGACAGTGTCCTTGCAGGTGTGGTGGTTTGGAAAAAATATCTCAGGGTTCAAAAAAGTAACTGAGTGCTTAATAATGTCTTCCAGAACCTCATAGTGGCAAAGAGAAAGAGAGAGAAAGACAGAAAGAGAAGAAGAGGAAGAGGAAGAAGAAGAGGAAGAGGAAGAGGAAGAGGAAGAGGAAGAGGAAGAGATAGGCTCTGTGGTTTAATGACCAACTCTGGCAGGAGAGTAGGTTCCTAAGCTCCTTGAATGGTATTTACCTAAATATAAGAAAGTTTTTCCAAACGGTAAAGAAATTGTGGCAACTGTTGCTTGGGATAGGTTATATTTTGTTGGCAAGTGTAGCAGTTTGCTGCACTGAATCTGCTGAGCATTCCCTATGCATCACACCCTCAGAGGGATGAATGATCATAATCCCTGCGGTAACGTGAAAGTGTATGTTAAAGCTGTCAAAGAATCCTTATGTTTGCCTAAAAGGGTTGCAGATCTTTTTACAAAGGGGCAGTAGGTCAATAGCATGATTCAGGCCACCTATATTCTCCTAAAGAAGAAATGCGTGTTGTCTACATTGCCAAGCAAAAGAGACTAGGGAGCAAACTCAAGCACTGGCACCTGATTATCACACCGTGTAATTGTAACTCCCCCACTAGCTCAATATTCAACTGTTCCGGCTAGCTTTTTCCAGAATTAAACCTGATTGATGAGGGATATAGTCAATTCCCAAAGACAGGAGGACAAGATTATACTAGGATTGCTTTCCTCCACTCTACATGTTTTCCACACAATCCAAGGACATCTTTCAGTCTCAAACATACCTGAAGACCCAAGGCATGCAACTAACACCTTTAATTTCACACCTCAGACACCATTCTGGTGAGCTGAATCAGATCCCTACACTATTTCAGACACTCCTAGTGGAAACAGAAGTGGCAGCAGTGCAGACTTTTAAGTGTAGACTGAAAGTAGACTAAGACCATATCTTATAGGACAGTCCAGTCTTCCCTTTTGTAAAACTATCCATGTCCAGGGCATTTAAAACATATCACCATGCCATCATGCTGCACTTTAGGAAAATGGTCTTGCTTGATCTATGTTGCAGTTCACTGGTGGAAATGGAGGGGGCTAAACTACTCCTTAGTCTCTAGTAGGGTAAAACTAGCAGGCACAAAACATGTGCACACGAAGTCTAACACAGCCAGGCAGCATGAAAGACACGAGTGACTCTGCCAGTCACTGAGTAAACAGGGTCACAGCAGTGTGAGGAAGGCACATCCTAAAGATCTAAACTTTGTTCAGGCTGCAAGCCTTGAGTTAAGGAATAATTCACTCTGCCACTAGTGACCTGCTGCATAGAACTTGCACATGGAACATACTACCAGGCTGTGCGCTAAAGAAAGAATAAATTGAAAATGTGGATTGTGTACAATCCAAAGAGTATTCAATTAACTTCTTCTAACCTGACTTATTATTAATAATTAATGTTGTACCACTACTATGTATCATTCTACATACACATTAGTAATCTAATACTAAAAAAATCAATAACATAAATCAGTTAAGAACTTTAAGTGAAATCAACATAACTCAATCATGAGTGGGTTTGTTTTTTTTTTTTAAATGCAGTAGTTTAATGCAGTTCTGCCAGAAGAAATTGAACAGTAAAAAGTAAGCAGGGAAATAGTCTATTAACTATGCATTTACAACCTATGATGCTTACTGTATAAAAATACAGTAGATTTCAAAACATAGTCAAGGGCTTACATAAGTGAACAAGTCATTGTGGTGCAACAGCTTCACACAGCTGATTTGTGGTAGCTGCCTGAATACAGGCTCTTAGCTTGTGGTAATTTGAGCTAGCTTATCCTCTTTCATGAACTTCTTACCCTATGGGAACTTTTTCATGTATTTTAACTTTCTGGTTGACACCTAACTTTCAGAATAATGCACAACACTGAGACATCACAGCCAGACCAGTACAAAAGTCTATCCAGATTTGTAAATATCTATGTCATTTTAACCTACACTGATGGAAAGAAAACTTCATGGGATCACACTCTTTTCTTTGTATCTGAAGAACATAACCAAGCCTTTTGACAAAGGGAAACATCCAAAAGAAAGTGAAAAAATCAAGATGCACATACTACACATTTTACCAAGCCAAGGGATAGCAGCATTCTCTAACACTGTTAAAACTCCTTCATTTTATGAAGCTGTCTTCAAGTATGCATCAACTCTTAATCATTGTCTGGCTAACTGATCTATTGAGAACCCTTTCCTTCTGATCCCTCCATAGCCATTTGCAAAATATGACTGAAAACAATAATAATAACAATAACAATAACAATAATAATAATAATAACCACCACCTTGAGGGGGAATCCTTTTCCCCAATATTTCTACTTTTATTGTATTAAATATTTTATAAATATTTTTATTTTTTATATTCCCTCAAAATAATAGTTATTTCCTGCTCAGCTTATCCCATTTTCACAGATGACTTACCTATTTCTTCAAGTTCTACTCCTATTATCTGGTTCATGGAAGAACTACAAACCTTTCTTCTGAGTCACATTAAACCTCTTTATTCACAGTTCTGCTCATCTGTGTTTTGTGGTGCAACTACCTTTGAAAAGGTTGAAAGCAGAAGAGAGATGGGTGTGCATACAGGTCTTTATTTTATGAATATGAGTGGGAGATGTGGAGGGAGAGGTATTATTCTCACCTTACTACAGGTGTCCAAAATGTTATTTAAGTTTGTCACCATCAATTTTTGTTGATGGCAAAGACAAAGAGAGCTACAAAGGACAATTTAGCTCCCCTTAACATAGATACCTAAGACAAGCCAGATTAATTTGAAGGTGCCTGGTTTTTTCCATCATCATAAAAAAGAATTTAGGATGACTACTTCCAACTTAGACACCAAACTTACAGACATCTAAACTGTGAAAGAGGTAAATATTGCCTTTAGAATTTATTCAGCCTTACTGAACCGATTAATTTCATTCTGCTGGGGGTAATATGTAACCAAGTAAGAACCATTCCCCTTATAAGCACTCCCAGTGCATATACTCCTAGTATTTTTAACTAGCCCATTGTTTTAATAATTTATTTAGACAAGTACTCCAGTTACTCTTCAGAGCGATTTCTCTAGATTCCCTTTCTTACCCCTTAAATGCAGTCTCTTTTTTGTCTACCAGACTACTGCACATGATATAGTTTTTGATATATAGCACCCTCCTCTTAGCATCCCTCAAAATACAATCTGTCTTCATACCCTACTTTAAAAGGGCATTCTCTCTGCAATAATCCTAAATTGGTGTCTATCAGTTACCCAAAGAAGTTTGGAATTTTCCCATCATAGCCAAACTTTTAAAAGATGTAAAGTCATTAAGTTCACTGTATTTTAAATATGTATTATTTTAAGTACTCTCTCTTATGATGTCAAGAACTATTTTTTGAAAGATAACAGTGCTTTAGTATTACTTCTGTAGAACATTTCTGTAGCTATTCCTTTAAGTAAAATGGATACCAACCAAATGAAAATATTTATGTGCAAGTGGGACCTCACAAAAATCTATTATATATGGCTAGGAAAGAAAAAATGAGCAGGGCTTGGAAGAATAACAGCAACAAGAGATATCACTATCAGAAATAAAATTAAATGTAGACAGGAACATCAAACAAGAATGTTGTATTATAAATAACCATGTCCCTAACTAAAACTATAAATCAGACTTTACTTATCTTTAATATCTCTCTTGAGCATTGTAGAAGTAGCTTCAGCCGCCTAGCTACAGCCCTGTCTGGCATTTGATCCCTGGGACAGTCCAGTCAGCCTTGAAGCAATGCATTCCACCTCACATTAATCCAAGCCCCGGACCAGATTTCAGTTTCAGTTCTGCTCTAAGCCGTATCTCTTCCCATTCTGCTTTTAAATGAATTCTCTGGTTTACCTCAAGGAAAATTTTGAGAATATGCATTCTGCACGATTCCTCGGCAATTGTCATGCAGGCAGCGTAATGCGCCCTGGCACCGGCCCATTAAGGCTCCAAAGTCTGTACCTGCCTGCATTTCATCTTCTGCTCCCACTTCAGCCCAACAGTCTCTGCCAGGTCCATGAGCCTTGAAGGTCACCTGGTCATTAAAAAGATCAAAAGTGAATATTTTAGGATAGGAAAACATCATGAAGTCTGAATATACAAAAAGGCAACAGAAGAAAGGAATGTAATTGTAGTACCAGAAATAACTGACACAACTTTTGCAAGGCAAGCGGATGCAATGTCAGTTATAGCTAATAAATAGTCTTTACGACTTACAAGTTTCTTATGCATAGCGTTTCTATGTTAAAGCCTTTCCTATCCATCTGCAAAAGAAAACAAGTAAACAACCTGATTTTTTTTTTATCTCTCATTTTGATTAATTAAATTTTTGCCTTGAAAAGTACAATATCAGCTAAAAATATGCTCTTGCAAAGCTCACTCTCCTTGTGCTCATCTGGATCATCTTGCCTGCTGCTCTGAGTCCCTCATCTGACTGCCTGTTCTTTGGTCATCTATAAGCTATTTCACTTTAAAAGGGTTATATATGTACACTCAACTCTATATGGTGCTTTTTTTAATACCTACCTATTAATACATTCATATGACACAAACTAAACTTTTTAAGAGATCTCTAATTGTTCCTTAACATTGTCTAGCTTTCAAAACATAGCAGTTAATTATCGTTGAAATACAACCCGTTCAAAAATGAATAAAAATAAAGTAAAGTTAAAGGAAGGAGAGTTTAAAAGACAACAGAGCTGAGAAAAAGTCAAATCAAAAGATTGCAGCTTCTGTGGTGCACTACCTATTGTAAAAACAAAAAACACGGACATGCTCTTTTTACATGAAAGAAAAATTGAATGCTATACATCCTTTGGCATAAAAGTCTTTGTACTAATTGCACTCCAGTTTTAATAGTAACCCACTTATAAATAACCACATTACACTAAATTACATAAAAATAAATTAAATATGAACAAAATAATTCTGATTTATAAAGTCTTTAGTGAAATGCTATAAAGTCATAGAATGCTAGAACACATCACTAGTGAGCTAATAAGAATGACATGTTAAAATGTAAGAGATGAAATAAACATAAAAAAGATGAGATATACGACATCTAGGCTCATTAGTTTTTCATTTAAATCAATAAACATAATATGCATGTGTTTAAAATAATAACTTTCACCAATAAAACAAAAATCTGGGTGCAAAAAGCACATACCTCTATCCTTTTTCTATGACTCTTTCTCTACTGTCCCAACTAATCTGCAACATCATTGTGATGAATGAGTCAATAAAGGGTAATATAAAATCAAGGTATTAGTTTTTGAGGAGTGTTGTAAGCAGAAGTCAGATGAAGAGTGTGACATGTTGACAGAAAAATTTGAGAAACAAATATAAAGAAGAGTGGCATTACTTAGAATCTTCAAAGCTTATAATGTTGTGGGATTGAAGAAAACAGATGTACGACAACACTTAAAATCTCTTAGTTTTGTCAAGCCAAGTGCTAATGAGAAAAATGCAAACCCTGATAGATGCGTACTTCAGCTTTATATATTAAGAAAGAAATCTAACAGCAGGATTACCCTGTGGTTTAGCATGTGCTATGACATTCAGGGATTCTACTTAATTTCATTCCAAAGCCAAGTTAGCTACTTAATTTCCTAAATAAAGCTGTACCTATCTTGTGCATATCTTCTACACAACAGAAAACAAAGATACAAAGATTCACTTTCCCAGTATGTTTGATGATTATTAATAGCAAACACTTCTTCAGTGATGAGTTTTCTGTAGTTGTTACTAAAGAGACATAGTAAGAAAAGTTGCTGGCAATTAAGATGTTCCATCATTAGTTGGTTTGAAATTTTAAAATGCAGAAATAAGGCTTCCAGAACCAAAGCTTTTGGTGCAACTGAATGCCCAGGGTTGGACCTCATCTAAAAACTAATTGGAAGAATTATTTCAGAAAACTAAGTGTCCATTAATGACACTTTGATGCCATATATGTGGAGACTTGCTAAATATATAATTAAAATGTATCTTTACTTCTTACACATTCTATGGAGCAGATTACTTTGTGCTGAAAGACTGGAGACTAGGTCAGTCAAAATAAAATGACTGGTCATCTGCCATCTATATTCCAATATTTTGTAATTTATTTTTTTTTGCATAAAACAATTTAAAAAATATTATTTTATCGTTTTTTTTAATTATTAGTGCAAAGTCTTGTATTGGTATTTGAGACAGCAAACATCAAGAATCTTTGAGCCAAACAAGTTGCCACGGCAGAGAACTGCAAGACAGTTTAAACCCTTCATGGAAAAAGTGTACAAAGAATTAAAGAAAGATGTGCATCGAGTTATTTGACAAGTCAACAGCAGTCAATTCCTGAACTCGGAATTCGAGCATTGTAGTTCCTGTCTGGGCCTTAACATCCATGACTGCTGAGTGCTCATTCAGTTCATTTCAGAAAATCCAGGACAAAGGACTATTCAGTTCTCTTACAAGCACTTCTGACAGTTGAATAGGTTTTATTCTAACACAGACATTAAAATCAACTTTGAAAACTGATAAAAAGAATTCTTTTTATGTCATATAGGCAGTTGCTCTCTGATGGCTCTGATTCTAATTTGCAAACTTCCTTATTGCAGACATTTAGTTTCTTTGCCATTTTATTTTGAAGATTAATTAACAAACACGTATAACAAATGCATAATTAACAAACACATTTGCTTTTATGTGACTATAGGTAGAAAACTTGAGGACAAAACTGTAAGTTTATTATAAATGTTATGGAACAAAAGGGTAAGCACATATTTAAATGTCAAAAATTATTCTCAGTGAGTCTCAAGGCAGTTTTAAATGCCTGCTTTTTGTCAATGTGATTAATGTGCTACCTTTGAAAAGATATTCACAGAAGAAAAGTGTGGCGATAAATTGGGCTACAAATAACAATAAATATTTCCAGTTTTGTTCTTAATTTTCTTTAAAATAAATATTATTTTCTAGAAAGTCTACCTATATTTCCTGAACAATGTGTGTCCCTTGAAATTTCCAGAATGGAAATTCTTCTGTCCCCTCAATGTTTAAATTGGCACATTTTCATAATATATAAAATAAATCTTTGCTTTCTGAAATTCAATCTCACATAGTCTGTCTATAGCAAGCATTGAAAATGTTTTTCTTCACATCTAGCTTTCATAATTGTATCTTAAAATGTTTTCATTGCATTATAGGAGCATTTAATAACAGCAACATTACAACTGCAACCTTCTGGACACTCTCTACCTGGTGTTCATCTGCCCTACATTGCAAATTAAAGCGTTTCAGCCAAGAAGGAACTCTACCAAAAGAAAAAGAAAGGGGTACATCCTATACTTTTGAGACAGTATTCCTACTTATGTATTCTGATCATAATGATTATTATATTCTATTTTGCAATTGCATGACAGTAATCACTGTTGTTGAGCTTTGATCCTGATCCCTTTTTTGCATAATGCTACCAAACCTATCATTCTTATCTTTGTGAAGTAGTACAGAGCTTTGCACTTGTGTGTGGAGAATTATTTGGATTGAGGATCTTTTCCCAGATTATTTATCCAGTTTATCAAGATAATTTTGAATTTTAATCTTATCCAATAGTGTGCTTGTGGTACATTCTAGGTGATAAAGATCTATTCTCTCCTATTATTACATATTTCAAAAATAAATTTTCTGTCCTAAGTATTTTCCAAAATGAAATATTCAGAGAAGAATACCAATAACTGAGCTAGAAATTAATTAAAAAGAACATTGCTGAACTAACAGATTATTGTGTTGATATATGAACATTATCAGTGTTAGATGACATTTTCAAAAAAATACTTAATTCAGCAAGAAATGGCATTTTGGAGTAATTAAAATAATTTGCAAATTTAATGTGGAGTTTAAATAAAAACATTAAAAGACATATTTTAAGAATTATTTTTTCTGTCTTCAAAAAGAAAAAAAGCATTTATCACATTTTAATATATTGTTTCTTTTGGATATTTATCTCCATTCAAACGAGAAAGGCCTCAGTGTCTTGAAAATGAAAACAATATTTTCATACAACAAAAAGAAAGTGTTTTACATTAGTCAGACTGTCAGAGTTTTCATATTTCAGAAAGAAAAGGGAGGAGGTGGTGTATCTTGCCTCACAAGAACTGTTCTTCCCACAGCCATATGGGGAAAATTTTAAGACTGAACAAAATTTTCCTATTTTATTCATGTTAGACATTCTACTTCCATTGTCAGATCATAGTGTTGAAGTGATAATACTTCCTTCACAATTTTAAAATACTGATAATTGAAAAATTAGTCTTTTAATAGTTATTTATATACTCATGTTCAAAACCGTGTCAGATACTTTAAATAATATTTTAAATAATGCAGTTCAATTGTAAGATCAAAGATTAAGCCAGACGCAATTAAGATAATCCTTCATATTCTTCTTCTCAGCTGTCCAATAAATATTCTGCCACTGCTGCTCCACGATAAATGTCATTGTTAATCAAATAAATGTATAAGCAATTGTATTTGAAAAAAAAAGAAATTAAAATCAGCCAGTGTGCAAACACTGCTGCACCTTTTCTGGCAAGGCTTATTTAATTATGGGCTGACTGTTCAACTCTGGACAGTGATAAACAACAAACAATTCACCACAGCAGTAGTTAATTCCTCCTCATTAGTTCCTTTCATTCCATTTCCTCTGATCTGGGAACTTAACTGCCTAAGCTTGCTCTCTCCTTCCACTATTACTGTTAGAGCAGTAAAGACTCTTTCACCTGACAAATGACAACAATTCTTTTCCGTCATGTAAGTACAGTCATACCAGTGACCCAGTCATGTAGACTACAACCCTGGTGTGAGACCCAGGAGTCCAGCACCTTCCAATTGCATGTCCTAGCAAAAGTTAGGAAAAAAAAAAAAATAGTCTCTGTTCCCTACGACGGCCATTGGAGGACCATCTTGTGCAGCTATAGGTGCAAACAAGAGACTTCAGGGTGCTCTAACAGTTCTTTTGGAGAGACACCAGGACTGCAAAATGAACCAGGGAGCTATATTACTAAACAGGTCAACAGCAATCACAGAATTTGGAGTTGGTCAATGCATTCATTTATCTATTTTAGTTTCATGCTTTCAAAACAGCATTTTGAAATTCCAGCCAAGTTTGTCTACATGTAATAGGTTTCAGATGTTTGCAAGATGACTGCAATGTTTCTCTCTGGTGACAGAGAAGAGAGGAAGGCTGTAAGGAGCACCAGCCAGTACTACCACTATTGTCTTGAGCTGACACATGTAACACCATTTGTTTACAAGAGCAGATGTTTACCAAGATTTTAGGGGACAAGTCCTCACATAAAAGCTTGAGCAAAGGCCTTCACTGTAACAACATGAGCTGAGACTTGACCTGGGACTGTATAGTTACTGTGTTGTAGACAGTAATATATTGTTATTCCCAAGAGGAGCAGTCAGGGAGCTTGGAGACACACTGTAGCACTGAGTGACAATAATTTATTCAGCTAGTGTCTTGTCTGAATTGATGTCCTGTTCTTTTTTGAGTACTGCTGATACTGACTGCTTTGGTTTGTTGTCGGAAAAAGACAAAGGGCCATTTATAGTTAACCAGTTACAGAAACAAGCATTGTGAAACCATGAAATTAATTGCTGAATTCCTACATTTCACTTCTCAGATTTCAACAGCACCCTCTTTTGAAGCTACCATGAGCTATGCAAGAATTTGTAGCTATCATCAACAGATCTTATTCCTGTATAAAAGGCAGAACTATCTCCCATTATGATTTCCTCCTGGAAATACTCCCTGCAGGAAGATAAACATATGGTAAATGTGAAAAAGTTAATTGGCTATATATTGGCTGTAAAAGTTAATTAGCTGCATAGTGTTCCATATATTGGTATTTTAACAATTTACCTTCAGATGTCAAAACGGATCCTTTCATTTTCCTAGGTCTGTTACCTCAAAATTAGCTTTCAAAAAGTTCAACGCAATAAACTGATCTTTCTGTCCAGAGACTGTGCGTACCTTGCATAGAAGTGTTATACTCTTTTGTTAATCATTACAGTGAAAAATAAGTGCATCCTTGGGATTCTTGCAATTTGAAATTGTGAATGGACAGTCAAAAGCTAACCTGGCAAAAATATAAGTTTTAAGCCAAAACAACTCCCTGAATCAATTAATTGTCTAGCCACACAAGCACAAGGGTTCAAGAAAAGAGGTAGGAAGATAATGTCAGATATTATTTGTGTGGCCTTAACCTGCCAAGAAACTATAGTTTAATTCTACTTATATTCTGTCGCTATGACTACTCTACTTTTTAGCTTCCTGTGCTCAAGCTTAAATTTGTCTCATATTCAGGCTTTGAGCAAGCTTCAAAACATGGTGTGGAGAGGAGACAGGGGAGTTTGAGCTGCAAAGACCCCTTAGGACATTGCATCAAAGACCTGAGATATACAGACACCTGTGCCATAAGGCACACTCTCTATTTCTACATTTCTCATACTGCATACAGGTGCAACATGTGGCTAATGTCAGGCAGAAACCCAGCCACACTTCTTCATTAAAGGCCCAGTAGAACAAACCAGAATTTTGAATTTCTAGGTAGCTGAACAAAAACTGTCGGTATTACCATGCCCTGTCATAGTCCTGGTTTTATGGTCCTGTGAAGAGCTCTTTATGTACAAAGATGTGGATCCTACTGAAGATGCCAGATTCTTGAAAAACAGGTGTCAAATTATCTAACACTAAGCTTTTTACTGGGTTTAGGCCCTACCATACTCCAGAGTCTGAATTTTGCTACAAGGCTGGCACTTTGAAGTTTGGTATCATGCTAAATGTCACACTGGTTGAAACTTTGGGCACTGCGAAAAAACACTGTCAAGACAGAACTCAAGACCTGGACCCTTGACCATCTACAGCACTAATATTTTAACTTATTCCAACATGTCTGTTAAGGACTGCTCTGGCTAGCTGTTTCCAAGGCAAAGCTGCTATAGAAACAGATAGAACCAAGCAGTCTGGAGGCAAGACAGTCAGTGTTACTTGGCTTTAACATCCTCTTTAATTCTTATAACTTATTGTGATAGTACAATAATCACTTATTTCTCTTTTACTTACTAGAGATTCTGGACCTGACACTGATACCTTCAGCTAGCAAGAACCAGGCAGCCTTGAGGAAGGCTGGTAAAATTAGATCTATGGGAAGGTTCTTTACTTCTGTTTCTTTTGGGCAAAGGAAAGGTAGAAAGGGGACAGCCATTAAAAAATAAAATTATTTTTATATTTACAGAATTTTTTCATGCAAGAACCTTAGAGTATTTATTAATTTCATGTACTTATGCAAATTCCTTGTGATAGTTCACTTTTCCAGTTGGCTAAGGGCTCAGAAGACAACTAGCGGCATATGTACTAGATAACCAAAGACACTCTAATGCCAATTAACTAGTTATTTTGGAAAGAAAAAATACTGGAAGGTACAGGTTCTTAAATCAGACTGTGGTTTCAGCTTTTATCAAAGGTAGAGCTACATTTGTATTAAAGTTTGTAATATTCATTAGAAAATCCCCTCATTATGTCTTCAACTCTTCTTCAACTTCACGTGTACCCTATTGCTAGATGTTTCTGCAGTTACTTTTCAAATAACAGTATCCTTTCATCAGCATCTGAATGCTCAAAGATTGAGAATCCTTTCCTTTTCATTAGATATCTTAGTTGTAATGAAACTGAGGAAAATGAATTACTATCAGTAAATGACTACCAATGACGACCCAGCTCTTCTCACCATTGCCTCCAGTCTGACTTAATTGGCTAGTAACTCCATGATGAATGCTTTTTACAACTTTTAATTCTTTCTTTCTGTGCAGATTATTCCCAAAGAAACAGTAGAACTTTCTAAAGCCCATTAACTGTTTATTTCTGCATATTTGAAACAATTCTCGTTGGACTTTATATACAATTCCAGTAAGCTTTAAACTAAAATTTACATAGCCCAGAAAATCTGCCTTTTTACTGCTTCATTGGCAAAACTGGAGTAGTGTAAAATGATCTCGTGATAGTCAAACAAAGTATCGACCTGTTTGTTCAAACCATGTTTGTCTTTGACAACAATCTGAGGTGCCAGACTAGAAACAGTTGAGTAAAAAGACAAATCTGAACCAGCTTCAAGAAAGGCTTATGCTTCTTAAGTCAGCATGAGGCAAATCTTAAATGCCCAGGTGCAAAACTAACAGGCAGACATCTCTATAAACAGCTGGCCACATCTTTGTCTGCATCAGATGGTTTCACCATCAAGTTTGCTTTGCAGCAGCAGCAGCAGTTTAGATTCATGCAAGCCTGATAAAGTACATGTTCTTTAAACACACTTAGTACACAAGCCTTACTAAAGGCAAGTTATTTTCTTTTTAAAATACCGAGGATGAATATACTCACTGTTTTACCAAACAGATATAGCTGACATAGATTCACAACCCTCCTCAAGATTAAGGAGCCATAAATCCACATTTAAGCTAATATTAGAGCATCAGGATAGAAACTGGTTTTCTTTCTATGCAATGATGCTGTGGCAACGTGTGTTGAAGGATACGAAGTTCCAGAGGCTAGAACACAAGGAAATCAATGTGTCCACTGGGAGATGAGGCTCCAGTTTCATTCTATCTAAACAGGGAACAGAATCTAGGCTTTTTGTTTTGTGTTTAAACACTTTACTAATTTTGTAAGTCAGTTCTGAAAAGTGGAAAGTTTGTCCCAGCTATGTCCTCCTGATCCTTCTTCATAAGCACACTTGAGTCTTTCAGTGCATAACCATGTATGTAGTTTCCAGGATCTGGATCCTAAGTGGTGTAGGTGCTTGTGGTTTTTTTCTCTAAATTTTCGTTTCCTAAGAAACCAGTAATTCAAAAATAATTGAGATTTCAGGTACAGATATCCATTGGCTGCATTAAACATTGAGATTTTCTTCTTTATTTTTTTGTTTTGTTTTGTTTCTGAGCTCATCTTGGCCATGCACACCATCTCCCTTCTCCACAGCCTGTTTTTTTTTTTATGGGAAGAGGGAGTTTCATGGCATTCAGGTGAGTCCCTGAATTGGGACAAAAGGACTAAAACTGTAATGTGTTCAGAGAGGGCATTTGCCTCACCCTCCTGACACAGTCTGACAAGGTTTACCAACAAGAAGCCTAGTTAAGACCTTTACAAAACACTGGTTAAAAAATACAACAACCCAAAATGCAAGCCCCTATACCCTGAGAATGTATACAATGCTGTACATAAGCACAAAACTATTAACTTTGAGTACAAGCTACCTACACTACAGATGGGCTAAGATACCTTATATGACACTTTTTTGTGAATCGGTCCTTACAAATCTACTTGACGGAGTATCCAAAATGCTAAAAGCTGCCCACAATGTTTAGATATTCTAGATTGTATATGTCAATGTTCTTCTGAAGAACTGGGGCCTGGTTCTCTGCTTCTCATGAGTGGTGTGAATGGCCTTGCAGGTTTGCCAAGTCAATCTGGCCACGTTCAACATGAAGGAAAGCTCTCCTTTTTCAGCCTGGATGAAATCCTCATATACAGTTGTATAGATTTGTGACCGATACCGAGCTTTGTAACACAGCGCATGAGTTGTCAGGTTTTTTCAATCTCTCTGCACCTGGTATACATTTACAGAGGGCAACTGAGCCTCATTACCAGATCAGGCAGGCAGGCAAGCAGACAGGGCAGGTAGCCTAGGGTCTAGCTAACAAGCCCACTAAAAAAAATAAAAAGGACATTAGTCCAGGCAGTCAGAAAGAGATATGCAGATCAAAAATGTTGCCTGGAGAGGCCAGAAGCTGTGTCATGAGGGAGTTATTAGTAGATATTTGTACATTGTTTTCCTGGAACGTAACTGAAGTCAGTAACATTAGATGTGGTTAGACTGGTGCTTGGAGACTTTGATGCTGTGAACTTCAGAAAGCTGCCAGTGGATGTTGGGTCTGCTAGTTCTTTCCTTGCCTGTAAGTCTGAGTATAATATAGCTATTAATCCTTGCTGGTTTTGCTTATTATGGATTAATATCATCTTATTATAAACTTCAGTATGTTTGGCTTAGCTGTCTTTCGCTGTTTATACTTTTATATGCTATGTGAGTTGGAAAACACAACCACATAGTACTTGAGTTATGGAAAAGAAGTCAAATAGACTCTTCCCAATTTGTCCAGCTGTAAATCAGAAAATATGACTTGCGTTTGTGCTGATAAATACTTGCATGTTTTTACATCTGAGAACTTTAATTGCTGAAGTATCATTACTTTCCATATTGTCTTAGCTTCTATTTTGCTGCTTTATTGGTGGATAGTAGTGAAATGGTTAGCAGCATTGAACAGAGGTTCCTAATGCTTACATCCTATAATCACTCAAAGAAACATATTTTGATCTAATTATCTCCTTTACTGTCTTTTTGCCTATCATCTCCTTCAAAGCAAGCACATTTTCCAAGGATCTATGTAAATATAATGGCAGTCATATTGATCCTCTGTTCCAAATGCTTACATCCCATAATCATTCTAAGAAACATGTTGAAATAGAAAAGGATTTCAGCCATCTCCTGATTTGATTTGGATGCAGGTACTCTGGAATGTTCTCCCAGTTCAAGATGAAAAAAAAATATCTGAAATGTTATTTCATGGATGTCTAAATAAAACACTCTCATTCCAAAAAAAGAATGTGCATATGCAGATTGCACAAAAATGAAAGAAAAACATTATTTCAATTCTTGTTAGCTTGACAAACCAAAAATAAGCCACTCTCAAGCTAAAATTGTTATGTATGTTAGGGGTAAAACCAATGCAAAACTGTGAGTAGAAAAAAAAAAAAAACAAGAAGCTTGGAACCAATTTCTTTCTCAGAGTGGAGGAAAATGGAAAACTGAAATAAGGGGTAGCTTATCATAGGCACAAACTTGCTTTTATTTTTTTTTCTTTTGCTAGAATACACAACTTCTTCATTCTATTTTAAATGTGCCGACCTCAAAAGCTCACAGAATTATTACAGCAGACTAAGTTTTTTATGCACAGTTTTTGAAGTAACTTTTTGGACAATACAGTAGTATTAATTTAAACTAGGCCTGTATTTGGAGACATGAAGCTGTCAGATGTAGGACAGAACAATTTCATTGTTGGTATACTGGTTTATCCTTCCTCCTATTTATAGCTAAGTGAGGAATTCTATTTGCTCCTACACAAATTAAAACAACATTCCTAGGGCACATCCATGAAACTAAGCATCTGAGATAAACGAGATCAAACTATGTCTTGTACTTTTCTTCTTGAAGTGTTTTAGAAGCTCTTGGAGTTCGGATCAATATTTTTTCCAGAAAAAAACATAGAGCTGGTACCAGAACTCAAACTGAATTTTTGCAAGTAGCTGTGGCACACTGCTGATGCAAGTTTGGATAACATGGTGATTGTTCACTGCATTCCACATGCTACTTCATGCTGATTTCTTTTCCAGCACTTTCAAATCAAGGTGTGATATATTTACCCCTCTGTGTTGTTTTGTTTTTTATAAATGAGGGGTTTTATAAAGCTGAAATAGTAGACATAAGAGAGTGGGACAGTAAGTTTGATTTTTGAAGGCAATCTTACGGTCATTTCAAGTTTGAATAATGTGTCTTGATGTTGAGGCTTTGATTCAAATCTTCAAAGGAATGACACTTTCAAAATACTGATTTTGTAGTTTCTGAAGTACAATAAAGAAATTTTTCTGTTGCTTTTTTTGCTATTGCTTCTTAAATGCTCAAGATTCATCACAATTGTTACAAAATTTAACACATATGCATAAAAATTCATTTTTTAGTAAAGTATTATATAGTAGTTTTTCTGCACTTCCGACTAAAGGCAATGCATGAGTAAACAAGCCTGACAAACCTCTGTGATATATATTTTATATATATATTCTAGGGAATTATTTCAATGTAACTATTTTTTCATTATTTCCTTCAGGAAGGAGGATATTGCTACACACTGAACTCAGAATTCTGATGAGCTCTAGCTTCTGTAAAGATCAGGTTTACTTTATCTAGACAGTAAACTGTGTTTGTCCCTTTGGAAGACAGGTTCTGTCAAAGACCTTGCATTGTTTCAAAGTCAATTCCAAAAGGGAGGAAAATGAAGATTTAAGGTGATGTTAATATTAATTTTCTGTGTATACCATTCCTGCATATTATAGAAAAAAAAGAGTTTCCTCCTGTTTTTAATGTAGACTTAAAGCTTTTAATGAGGTTTTCTGTTTTTGTGAGATATAGTCAGGCTAATAATTTAGCTGAAGTTTGATTTATAATCTGGTTGTGTCCATTTTGCACATTTGGATACTATTTGCATAAACAATGCAGCTACTATTATCAGCTTTTCCCAAAAGATTACAAAAATACTAATTAATCTAATTTGCATGAGCATAAAGATTGTTACCTGACCTCATTTTCTATTATTCTTTCCTTTTTTCACCATAGTAATATGCCAATTTTTTTAAAGATTCACACTACACCCTTACGGCACTGTGTTCCTAAGAATATTGTTACTTGAAGTTTTCAAAGATAGGGCTCAGTTCCCTCAGAATGGATTATTCTGTGATGATATTCCCTGGATATTAACTGATACCATGCACCTATTCAGCTGAAAATGAAATCTTGGAGTTCTGAGAACTCTCAGCACTATAAATAGCCTTCTCTTTAGTCTTATATTCTCCCATGCATGCTCATAAATGAGGAATTTGTGGAACAGGTTAACCCCACTGCTGTATTTTCCCTTGAACACTGAATTTCTTTTTTTTCCACTTTGTGCTTCTGGATATCTCTATACACATGTTGTTGGGTTTTTTTTTTTTTTTTCTCCAAAAAGATGCAAGGCTATTTTAAAATTTGTGTGAGTGAAAAATCATTTGCTTAGCTGAGTGGCTAGCAGAGTTTGATAGATTTAAATCCCTTGATGACAGATAGGTGTATTCTTTGTACTCAGCATCACTGTAGTCAGTGAGCTAAAGGATTTCAGAGAGTGAAAACAAAGATCATACTCAAAGGATTGCTTCTCCCAGTACCAGCAATAATAACCCTGAGTTTTATCCTTAGGCGACACACATGGAGAAAAAAAAAGAGCACATAAATAATTTACAACTATTAAACATTAAAACAAAAGTTTTTTCAGGGGGCATGGTGTGTCAATAAAATAACACAAAAGGGAATAACAGCACACTTTGCTGTACTCTCCTATTGGCATCCTAACAGAAGGGAGGATGGCAAGGACAGAATTTCCAATGATTGGCTGCAAGTAGTTACTTCAGTTACAAATGTGGATGTAAATTTATATAAATCAATTCCTCTGTTATCTGTGGTACAGCTTTTTTCCATGTGGTACACAGGTTACATTGGCTTGTGGGTTTATGAATTCTCTCATCACTTTCCTGGTATAATAGTATTACTACGACTGAATAAAGAAATTTTCCAGATTTGTTTTGTTTTGTTATTTTTGTTGTTTTTATTTTGGCTTTTTGCTACTGTTGCTATGAAGCAATCACTGTGTTTTACCATGATGTAGAGGTGGAACCGTTGCACAGGGCTAGCTGCATGCAGTACTATTTGCAGTGGCACCAGTTACATTTCCCTTGTCAGGTTTTCTCCTTTTGCCTACCAAAAGAAAAATCTCCCAATTCCCATACTTTTGGGTTAGACCTCATATACTGTCTCTTGTACCGTACATCCTCATGGTAACCAGGATGGTCTGGGTCTGGCATATTGGATTCTGCAAGGATTCTGGGGCAGACTGATGAGGCAACTGTCCTAATGCCAGTAGGAACAAGGTTACCTAAGATTGGAAAAAGAAGGAAAAAGCCTAAAATACCAAAGTGCATGGCTGTCTTACCTTTGCTTGAAGGTGAACTGATTTTTTTAGATGGTATTCTTGTTTGCCCAAACTAGTTCATGTGGCCTTCTGGGCAATGAAGCGTGAATCTCCTCAGTCTTTGGCTTTTTCTTTGCCTTTAAATACATCAAATGTGTTCTCCTGTACAGCTTTCTTTAACAGCTTATAATGCCTGCTGTTTTCCTGAACTTTCTGTGGACTCGCTCTAGTACTGTATGCAGTGCCATGGCATTTCAGTTTCCAAAGATGCTGCAGTCTTCTACCTGTTCCCTCTCTCCTCTCTCCCAAATCTTCCCACACCCCTCCCTTTTACTGGCATTTTTTTCAGAAGATGACAAAATGAGTTTTTCTGTGGGAACGGGTCCCTGAATAAATAGGCATGCTGCGTTATTTCTGATGTTATTCATACACAAAGAGGTAGGAGGTGACGGAGGAATTATCACTTTTGGCAATTACGTTACAAACAAGCTAGTTTTCCAGTTAATTTTTCCATACAGCTTTGTGGAGTAGCTCCATGTTTATCAAGAAACTTTTTTCTAGTCTTCTCAGTAAAAGTTAGTAATGATTTTTTTGTTTGGTTTAATGTTGAATGAAAATAGCTAAAATTACCTTGGTTTAGAATAAACATAGAGTATTTTATTAGAATAAAAGTGCAACAAGGATTTTGAGAAGTTTTAAGATTGAGTTTATTTATAAACAATGCCTTTCCGTGCAGCAGATGTATTTTAAAGTTTGTGTTGTACAGAGACTTATCTCTGAAATATTATCTCAGCTTGCTTAATGTTCTGCCATTTTTTCTTATTTTAAGTGCCTCTGTGAAGCTTCAGCCTGCACTACATGAAAAAGCCACAGCATTTGAAGCCAAAGTTTTCATAAAATATGCAGACAAACAATATATTGTCAAATAGTAAGAGAGTAGACTAAGATTCAGCTTCAATAAGATTCATTTTTCTCTTGATTTTTTTTTTTAACCATAATTTTAGCCTTTAATTGATTTAGGTTTTATCTGATTGCAAATTTTATGGTTTTTTGGTCCTTTTCTATATTATATGCTGAAAAGAAAGAGACAAAGTAAAGCACTCTACATTTATAATAATTTTTTTAATGCCATTATTTGAAAAAACAGACAAAAAACCCACCACAACTCCATGACACTCTGGAGAAATTACAAATATCACAGTCATGGAACATTTTTAATGCTAAATTATAATGCTTTCAGAGTTTCGTCTTGTTTTGAGCCTTAAGGTTGCTCTAGGGTAGTACAGAGAAGCAATGAAATTAGAAACACCAGACCTTTAGTCTCTTCTCTAAAACTCTCCCTGACATTCCTGGGAACTTGTGATTATTCATGTTATTTGGGCTGCAAACACTCTCAAGAATGCATTATGCTAGCAAATAACACTCTGCTTTTGATGTGGACAGTACAGTCATCACTGTCCCTGTGCAGCAGCTGCAAGAACGACTAGAAGTCTTGGAGAAATTCCCAGGCAGGAAACAGGAACTGCGTAATCCGAAAGAAAAAAAAAAAAAAAAAAAGCCTATGGTCCTTGAATGAGAAGCATGGTCAAAACTAATAACGCAAGAATTACAATGTTAATTTTACACTTTATACTGCTTTAATCTTCCATTTTATTTAAAGAATAAAGAACAAGTGAGAAAAGGTCTGGAAAATTCAGATTCAGATGAATTATTTAATATCAGAAGGATCCTTAGAGCATGAGAAATAAGACATATGTAAGCTTTTCAAACATCTATTAAGTACTCTTTCAAGGGAAAAAGACAAAAGAAATACTTCTATGAATAGTCTTCCATTCTTAAAAACATGAGGCACCCATTAGTGCCTTATTTCCTGATTTCAGTATAGTAATTTTATGCATGCAACATGTGACTTATACATACACATTTACTTGGAAATTAAGCAGAAAACATGTTGTCAGGTGTTGTTGACAGGCAGGGACCAGGAGAAGGAAGATCTGCCCACTATAAGTTAGGAGGTTTGAGACCACCTAAAGAACCTGAATGTGTACAAGTCCATGGTAGACCACATGATACATCTGTGGGTCTTGAGGGAACAGGCAGATGAAGTTTTTAAGTTACTTTCCATCATATTTGAAAAGTCAGGGCAGTCTGGTGAAGTTCCCACTGACTGGAAAACTGGAAACATAAACCCCATCTGCAAAAAGAGGAAAAAAAGGAAGTGCTGGGCAACTACAGGCCAGTCAGTCTCACCCTTGTGCCTGGAAAGATCATGGAGCAGATCCTTCTAAAGGCTCTGTTAAGATGCATGGAAAATGGAAAGGTGATTGGTGGCAACAAACACAGCTTCACCAATGGCAAATTGTGCCTGACAAAGGTGGTGGCCTTTTATAATGGAATTACAACATCAATGGATAAGAGAAGAACAACCACCATCATCTATGTGGACTTGTGCAAAGTGTTTAACAATATCTCACATGATATCCTGGTCTCTAAATCATAAATGTATGGATTTGATGGATGGGCCACTCAGTGGATAAAGAACTGGCTGGATGGTCACACTCAAAGAGTTGTGGTGAATGGCTCAATGCCCAAGTGGAGACCAGTGACGAGTGGTGTTCCTCAGGGATCAGTACTGGGACAGTTGC
>JAVSBS010002255.1:85804-99227 GCA_033124195.1 Coracias cyanogaster
GCAACTGTCCCAGTACTGATCCCTGAGGAACACCACTCGTCACTGGTCTCCACTTGGGCATTGAGCCATTCACCACAGCTCTTGATCTACAGTGTCTTGATCTATACTGATCATCATGCTTCTGTTCAACTACCGGATCTCAGTAAAACTATGTTCTGTGATCTGATTAATCTGATAAAATCTGTTCTGTAAAGGCTAAGTACTTGCTCTTTTAACCTATCATCTTTAACTCTGTAGATTTTTGCATGTGACTTATTAATACAATCTGATTGTGCAAGCAAGCTGCAACCAATGACGTTGCAGCAGGGAGAGATGCTGAGTTGTGAGAAACAGGTTAGGGAGGTAGGGCATCCACATCAGGAGCATGCTCGCTTCTCCTGCTCACCCAGGGTACAAAACAGCAACATTCCTCAGAACTTTGCGTAGGAAGAGGAATTATCTCCTCTCCCATTGTTATGGTTACTATCTATCATATTTTGTTCTGTTTGGTATTTGGTGGCAAGAAGAGGACCGAGGGCTGCTTGCCGGCAGTGTGTGGAAATTCAACCTACATAAATGCGTGCACTGTAGTGGGGTGTATGCATATCCCCATATATTCACCAATGCTCCCACCTACTCACTGTGAGCATACCAGAAGATCTCCTTGCCAGGTGGTAGATGCATCAGAGAAAGAGAAAGGGTTTACATTCAACCTGAGAAATCTTATGTATTTATTTGACAAACTGTTTTCTGCATGTAAAGACAACTACTAGGTTCACTGACAGTTTCTGCCCCAGCTTAGTTATATGCAAATGAATGCTTAAAAATAGGATACACATTTAAATATCAACACTGACCCTGGCTTAACCTCATAACTGTAAAAGATCCCACATAATAATCTCTGTATCCATACCTGTATAACTTCCATCATATTTTCAAACATATACATCTGATATAAAGATTTTCAAGTGATAAAGAATTGACCATCTCCCCATGTAATCTTCCAAGGATCAAATAACCTCATCATAAAAGAAAAACCTATGCCCTCTGTTTTATGGTTGTCTAACTTCAGTTCCCTAGAAAGTACCTTGTCATGCCTTTGAGGATTCAGTCTGAAGTATTTTCCTATATGGGTACAGGTAAACTGTAATCCAACATTCTCTTAACATTCTCTGGGGTAAACTGAAAAAATGGAGCTTCTTAAATCTCGGAGAGATTTTTTTCATGACCTTTCACCCCAACCCCAGTCCTTTAATGATTCCATAGGCATCCTAACAGGTGAATTGCAGATGGTGTTCTAGCCAGAGTAGTTTATTCCCAACAACAGCTTCATTGCATAAGATATGCTTGTAAATGACTGGATCAAGTATTGTAATAAATTACAGTGCATGGTTAGAAAACATAAAAGTTGTTTCTAATGTTTGAAAACTGCAGTCTTGTAGTTTTGCTAGAGTCCATTAAACTTGTGCCTTAAAACTTGTGTTAACATACTTGTATATACTTCCATTTCCTTTATATAATATGTCTTTGGGTTTGGGTTTTTTTTTCAATCCAATAAAAGTAAATAAGTGCAGGAGGCCAGACATAGTATAGCAAGTATGGGTTTTGTTTCAATGAAAGATAAGGAATGATTTTCCTGCAAATAGGAATGTTAGATTATGCTTTTAGAGTTTTCTCCTTTTTTTTTTCTTCATTTGCTGCTTTTTTTCAGGGATGACTTAGAAGACTTTTGAATAATAGTGGAACCAGAAAGAGTGATTCCACTGTAAAATTTACATACTGTATCTCGTGTATCACAGATATGGGATGTAATCTTTGAGATTTGTTCCTACTTCGGAATTCTAAATGCTTTATAAGCTAGGATTCAGTACGTTAAACCATCTCAGATAAGTAATAAAATTGAGATGATTAAATACCATGTACTTTTGCTGGCTTTTTTAAATAGGTAAATATTTGTCAGTAAAACTCTGTCCTTTTCCAGCATTTGAAGTATTATTCTGGAACTCAAATGGCATTATTCTACAACTGCAGAATGTTTTTGCTCACAGTTCACAGAGAGATTGAGATGATAAAAACATATTCTGGCAATGAGTGTGTTATAGGAATATTTCTGTTGCACAGATGCTAAAATTTGAATCAAGAGCATCTACTTTAAGTACTTTTTTCAAAGAAGATTATTTTCATCATTGTTTTCTATAAAGCTCTAAAAAGAAAAGGATTTATTAATCCTATATGGTATTATTGTTGTGGAATAAATATTCTTTTTCCCATTTTCCTCCTGTTATACAAAGTTTTGATTTCTTGCTGTGAATATTCATTCCTTATAGTTTCAACTGTAATATTAAAATGAATATTGTTATTACTCTATTTTCATTCCATCAGCATATTCCTTAGTGAGAAATAGTGTCTTGGGTGAATTCAAACCAGTTAGTTTTATAAGGGTTTTTTCTTCCTAAAAAAATCAGCTAGCTTTGTTTCTTTAACTTGATGTGTACTAAATTTGTATGGGTGTGCTCTGTACTTCATGGTTTGTGGCATTCACAGAATACCATGTACAGGAAAATCAGAAAGGAGAAAACACTAATAGGAGGAGGGATTGCCCCCAAGAGGAATATTAGTTCCATATATATTATGCTCAGTCTTTTCCTTCCCAAAGGTTAAGGGGATAACTAATACTGGGGTTTCATAGGCTGAAACCGTTTTCAGTTTTGTATTTTGTGGGACCTTTTAGGTGAAAATGTCCAGCTTCAGTCATCAGCTACAATCACTAATATTCTGGATTTGCCCTTTTGGAGACTAAGATGTATTTAATGGCTAAAGAGATAAGGTAAAGCGGAAATATATGGGATCACTGAAAAGGTCACTAATGTTTTGTTAACAATCACTTAAGCTGAGGTCACTGTCTTTCTATTTAGGGACTTTATAAACATCATCCTCCCCTGTTGAGCTTAAATATTCTAGTTCCTTTGGAAAGTAACCATCTTGTAAAATTCTCAGATGCTAATACTTCAGCCAAGATTTGCTAAGTGCGGAATATCTCACCTACTGATAAACTAATACCTCCATAAATATGTCCCCGGTACATGGATGGTTATTTTGCACAGAATATTTTTGCAGGGATCATTATCAGGAGAGGTAGGGTTTGATTAACACTGGTTACCTTTGCTAGCTGTGTCTTTAATAATAGAATCTGCAATAAACAGAGAAATGTTATCAATAAAAATGTAGATAAAGAAATATAGAGACTAACATTTTATTGATAAAACCTGTTGATAATTTCCCATCAATAATTTAGGCTGTCATCTTCTTTACCTGCAACACAACCCAGCAGAACTGAGTGGCCAATTATTAATAAACATTGCCAAGACAAAAAACAATGAAGAAGTTTGTCTCAGGTATGTTTCTTAAACCTTACTTTTATTTACTTGATGTATTTTTTATTTTAACTATTTCTTATGTCCCTTACTATGTGATTAGTTGGTAGACAAATCATTTATGCATGCTAATCTGAAGTTTGCAGCATTCCTCATTATAATTTTGCTGTAACTTAACCTTTCAGGTGACCACATAGCTTTAAGCATTTCTAGAAAGTGATTAAATATTTTCATTTAACAAAAGGATCATATCTTTGTTTTGCTGTCCAATTAATAGACAAAATTACTGTTATTCTGAATGTTAGAGTACATAACGTGTTTATAAAACCACAATCCAATTCCTTTCTGTTAAGTAAAGCTCTTAAGCCTAAATTTTCTCTTTTTCCCCTCATTTTTTTTTTTTTTGTGAAGCTTGGAGGAAAAAAAATCAAACCCCCAAACCAACATCAAAATCAAACAAACATCCCAAGTACTAAATGTGATAAATGAGATTTTGGGTTACAACACTTTTATTGCTTTTTGTAGAAGTTGCACGCAACTGTCAAGGATTTTCAGGGAAAGAAAAAAGGATATTTGCCTTAAGTTTGACATCTTTATTAGCCATAAATTTAGTAATAAATCTCCCTATGTAACAAATACCTAAACTCAGGTCATAATACAAAGTATATGTGCATCATATATAGAATATGTTTGAAAACTCTAAACATTTTAAAGAAGTAAGTTTATCATTCAAATGTCTTTTCAAAGCAAGGAATGGCACCATTGCTCTTGATGGTCAGGGAACAGATCCAATATTTTCTTGATTTTTTTAATCAAATAGGATAAAAGTATGATAAATATGTCTACTATCTCATAAATTCATGATAAACTGTCATTCTTTGCCAAATACAATTTATCATTGATAAATTTAAGCTATCAACTTGAGCATAAACTTCTTGGGGATGAGCATAGCGTCTATAAAGATACTGATATGCCTATCTGCAGTATTCAATAGCTTGCCATTAATTGTCTTTAAAACAATATCCTATTTTAATGTTCAAAAATCTTGTACTATCTCTACAAGTGCAGAATCCTGTCTCCTGTTATCTGTGCCTACTTCCACACATACTTTGAAAAATATGAAATAAGTCGTGCTTTTCAAATTCTGATGATCTGCCACCTTTATGAAAGCACATAAACATATTTCTAGAAGTTTTACAAAGGTATTTCAGGCTGAATTCAAGACGACAACAGAGTTAGCGAGTGAAATCTTTCTTACCCACCACAGCAGAAAATGTACTCTGAGTGGTATTCATCCTGCTCTCTTTCACTCCAGTAATCACACTGTATTTCAAAATGCCAGTGTTCATTTTACTACAAACTGGCAAAAATTGGACATCATGTGATGCACAGATTGCATATGGAGTATGCAGATATGCTCTTCAGTTAAATATTTGCATGTGCCTTACATGCACTCTGTATTAAGACTGAAATTATTGAGTGTCCTGCTTAATCCCTGTAGTTTTGTAAGATGTGTGTGGCTAGTATTCAAGTGATGTTCAGGCTTGTAGTTTACAGATATGATGCAGCAAAGCTCTGCCCCAAACTTCTCTGACAAGATTGTGTGAAGTTCTTAGATTGCATGCACATTAAGTCCTTGGGTAGATGCATAGAGAGTAATCACTAGGAAGTGGACAAACTTCAGGGGCTCCTTGAAGCTCTTGGGCTGTAGACTGGGTACCTGGGGCATGACTGTTCTTCCCTACCAGAAACAAGGGCTTCCTTTTGGATTGGTTTGCAACACTAATCTTAAATAATATGAAAGAGTACACAGACTGTTAGTAAGAGGAATGTGCAAATTCTAGCAATAGCAAGGAATCTTTTTGCATTTCCCTTCACATATTTTATTCAATGGTCTGGTTAGGAACCTAGGTCCATGAGTCCATTCTATATCTGTCATTTATTCTAGTTGTTACTATCTGTTGTTTGGGAACATGTTTTTGCATGTTGACAGTTACCTGAGTTGATTTTTGTAGTTATTGATCTGGAATTTTTCAGCAGCTAGTCATGAAACTCTATTAAATCTAACCTGAAATACAGACAAAAGGACTCTGCACATGGATAGGCTATGTATGTCTAAAAGCAGTCTACTGCACATGGTTATACTGACTATAAAACTTTTAGCAGGTCCATTTAAACATATGTAATGTGCATACATCTAGTAAGCTACAAGCAGGGACAGTATGTGTGAAGAAACTGGTTGCAATAGTTCTACTGAGATCAGAGTAATTTAATACCTTCTTTTTTTTTTTTCTTAACTCATGGGTTTTGGAAGAGCTTTGCTTAGTTTTTTGAGCTTTGCATTGAAAAATAAGTACATGATGTAGGAAAAACATCAAGAGACTGTTTTGTAGCTCTTCCCTGGAAAAACAGGAAATCAGATTTACCAAAGGATTTGCATAGCATATGTGCCAAGATACCAAAGCTCACTTAAATTGACATTAAGATACCTGTGGTTTCTAAGAAGGTCTCCAAACGCACTCTAAGAATTGTGAGTTTTGTCAGATGCGTATTTTGTAAATATTTTGTTGTGATAGGATTTATACATGTTTCAGCTTGAAAACAAGCGGCAGGAAGCCATTTTAGCTAAACAGAGGAACGTGCTTATTAAAGAAACATAGAACGGGTATGAGCTAATGCTTAGTCTTGAGCCAAGATGAGTCCAGTCACTACACATGCATTGTATTCTAGGCATAGGCATTGCAGAGCTGCTGTTCTACTCAGCCTCAAAGAGATAAGTCTCAGTTTCAGTCCTCCTCAGCCAGCTTCATCATTCTGTTTCCAGAAGAAGCAAGAAAAGAGTCACTGCTGTCAATAGAGTCATGCTTATGACTCCTAGAGCTGAGATCTGTCCTATAGAACCACAAAGAAAGATGGATCTTGGTGCCAAGTTGTTTTCAGAAATATTTTTGTTTTTTCTCTGTATACCTTTTTCTCACACAAAAATCAGCCTATCACACTGAGGTCATGAAGTCATAGAATAATTAATGTTAGAAGGGTCTCAGAAAATAATCTAGTCCCAACACTACCAAAAAGAACAATACTGAGGTGTAAGAATTCCATGGTTTTTTCTAGCAATCACAGAAAACAGTACAAATAGGCTTATAAATGACCTTCTGCATATTCAGCAATATTCATACACAAAACTCCCAGTGGAATCATACATTATACAGAAAACTGTCTTTCACATTTCTTCTGTTTATTCTGAAGGAATTGATATATCTGACTTGTTATTCTGACTTAGCAGAGAAGCTTGTCTTCAAAGATTTGAGGCTAAAAGTGGCTCCCTGGCCACTGATTTCCAGACTCTCTTACCTCAGCACTTTCTCTCTTCAGGGAAGGCAGGGCACAAGCTGGCAGTCTTCACAAAGACACCACCCTAAAACTTGATCAGGTAACAGAAATCTTTTAGTTAATTATCTGCAGCTTGTCAGGTTAGGCAAATGGTCTTTCAAATGTTGCCTGGAGGCAGCCGGCCACCTGCCGTGCTGTCTTACATGCCCGTGGGATCATACACTCCTTGGGTATCAATGGGGAACAAGCCCTGCATAAGGAGTAGGTAGGCTCTGGGATCCTATACAAATATGCACACCTGCTGGGTTCCCACAGTCTCTCCACTGTGTTTTATCTGCTTTGGAACTGATTTATTTTTAAAAGTCATCATTTTATAGTTGGTGCAGAGAAAAGTGTAAAAAAGTAGTTGCAGTGGGGAAAGAAAGTGTCCCGCTTATTATTTTTCTTACTTTCTGCAAATGAACTCCTGTCCTTCCCACTCCTAGAACTTTTTTTAAAATCCTGACATTAAGACAGAGAGCTTTGGGGAGGAAAAAATAAAAAAAAAAGATGGTGATATGATTGTACTAATGATAATTTTGCTGACAGAGCTAAAAAATTTCAAAGATACACTGAAGCATCCTGATGAAGGGTTCATGTGGGGGTAATGAAAATACGCTTCAAAGAAAGAGACATTCTCCTAAAACCTGTGAGCCTGGAAATAAAAATAAAGCATCTGAGCTACTTAACAAACACACATTTTATAATTAAAGCCAGCTACTATCTGGAGAAAGGGGGAGGTTGAATATGATACCCAAATTTCACAGAAGAGTTAAAGGTGATGCTGGGAACTACAAAGCTGTACTGACACTGTACGGGAAAAGCTAACTGCCACTAAATTAACCAACAAAGAATTGAATACGAACAGATCAATACCCAGATCTGATTTTTCTGTATCAAAATTGTAAATCAACAGCACTCCCTGAACATGAGTATTGTTGAAAGAATACAGTCTTTTCTTTTGTAATCGTCTGAAAAAAGTGTCCTGAAGGAAGTGGGGTAAACTTCTCAAGTAAAACCCCCTTTTTTTCCCTAAGCTTGGACTTGTAGCTTGCTGAACATTAACATATGAATGTAGCAGACAGGTATTTACCTGAGCAGTAGGCAAGTAAACAGAAGAGAAGTTCTGTGAGCATTCCTCTCCCTAGGAGGAGTGAGCCTTTTATTCAATTAAATGTATGGCATGTAGTGTTCTGAGCATAAAAAATCCTAAGACTTTTACACTGATGTTAATATAATCTTACCAGTTTTGCCATTTAAAGGTCAAAAGGACATGAGCTGTGCTGAATCAAACTAGAAACTACTGCTGGGACTGAAAAATTTTCCCTCCCATTGAATACCATTCAGTAGCAAGTCTGGGGGACTTACTGGAAGGGAGGGGATGGGAGGGACTGTGCTTTCCTATGAAGCAGAACTTGCTTTTAGAAGGAAGATACTGTATTTGTCCAGTCAGTGATCTTATAGAATATGGTAATTCCTATGAACTGGCCTGGATGTGGGAAGTGAAAAAAAATCAATTTTTGACAATCTCTGTAACACTTGCAGGGGGTGGTTGGTAAACCGAAGGTTTATAAGGGGTCACGCACGTTTATGGGGAGTCTGCACCACTTCCTTCTGAAGGTCTGATTTCATTGAATGCACTTCAAAAACTGGTATGTTTTCCCAGACCCGAAGAGATAAGCATTTACATAATATTTATGTTATCTTCTGTTCTAGGTATGTAAGATCAAAAGAAAATTAAGAATATAACATGCAAATGGCCATACTGGCTTTGACCAAAAGCTAGACCTAGCAGGCTGTTCTTTCCCCAGTAGTGGCCCAAAGCCCATGCTGACTGAAAATATAGAAAGGGACAAATTTATAGAGATAATCTGTCATCGTGAGCAACTGGTTACTCAAGTTATTCCTGAGACAGAAGTTGACTCTGTGTGCTTTGCAATTCTCAGCTCTTTTCAATTAGCTTCTCTAGGATCTTCATGAACCCATGTAAACCTGTATTAAACATCCATGGGAAAAAGACCAAATCATCCATTCTTTTACATTCTGTACAATATTCTATTTTGTTTTTCAGGCATGCCATACCCACCTCATGACAAGAAGGCGATGACATCATTCTATTAAAAGCACCAAGAAAACTGAAATGACATAATTGTGCCTGAGGTTAATTTTCCTTTAATCCTCACAAGAAGTTTCTTGCCTAACTTTACCCAAGAACCTGGCCTATCTTTCCTCACAGCCCTCCTGTATGTGTATGTATGCACAGGAATGAAGGCACCATTGCAAACTAACCCCAACCCTTCACTTCATTCACAGATATTCCTAAAAGATATTTTGGTTTAGAAAACTAAAACACCCAAGAAAGCTGAAAAGGTGAGCAGGCCAAGAAAGGAAAAGAAAATTTAGTCTCCAATAAAATCCCAGCTATCATCATAATGCACATTCCAAGTCAAGTCTAAGATGTCCTGTATTTTTGCTGAATGTGTAAGCTCATGTGTTTCGTTAGGCTCCGATTCATTATGAAACTACATGAGTAAATTACATTTCTTGCAAATGGAATCATTATAGTTGTAATTTACAAAATATGTTAAGCCCTTTGATCTTTGTCAGAGAACATAACATATGCTTTTAAACACATTGCTCAGAAACTGTAATTTAAGAACTATGAGCCTTACATTCACAACTTTAATGAATATATTAGACTGTACTTTTCTGCTGGAAATAATGTCTGTATTCTGTCTATTGCATAATCTCGCCTCCACTTTCAGCTGAACAGAAAAAAAATGATACTGAAAATAGGTAAGATATGAACAAAAATTGTCACCAGTGGACACCTGTTGGCTTTTGCATTACTCAGACCTAGGATCTAAATATAGTTTTTCTAGTGATAAGTTATTGCATGTCAAATATTTTCATCTCTGTAACATTGCTACAATACACCCTTTAGTTTGATACCATACATATGCATGTTTCAAAGTAAGTAATATTTCTCAAATATGTTAATCTACAGTTGAATTGCTGTTTGGAAATTAACATTTTTCCTTGACCTTGCATATCAAGTGCTCTTTTGTTTTAATTGTTACTTCGTAGTGCTAGTAAGATGGTGCAGGAAAACAAGGATAAAAATACACTTAGCCATTTTTAGGAATCTTTAAGGTAATCTTCTTGTACAGTTAAGTATCAGAACAGATGTTACAACTTATCCACGGATTAACTAGAGAGGAGTGGATTCATAAAAGCATATATTTGAAAATGAACTTGATCTCTTTCTTATGAAAAATGGCATTTGCTCTTGAAAGGTCTAGTATAATGTCAAAATCGTCCCTGAGCTGGAAACCAGTTATCTAGAAAGAAAGCACCATAACAGCACAAAAGAAGCAGTATATAATATTTAACATGTTATTACTTGGTCAGTGTAAGATCTACACAAATATATAAATAGTTGGATTTCGGAGCTTTGCCAACATTTATTCAAGCTTTAAAAATGTTTTGGACTTCAGTGAAATTGAGCATAAGAACAGAATTTGTCTATATATGTGCACTTCAGTTTGATGGTTTCACTGTTTATTGTAATGAAAAGCTATGGTCTTAAAGATAATTCCATTTTTCCTCTTTTTTTGGAACTGACCTTTTCTAAGGAAATACAAACTGTAGCCATTTATTTTAGAGAGAATGCCACTATGGTCTTTTTAATTTTTTTTTTTTTAAATGGGCAGATTAAATAACACTACCTTAAATAGTAAAAAAAAAATTAAATTGTTATGAACCATACCCTGGCTTGTTTTCTGTAATCCTCACCTAAAAGGAGCAGTGCTTCTGTCCGGGTTTTGAGCACTGTTGCTGCAAAGCCCAGGCATTTCAACCTACCCATTCAGTTGCTATGCATAAACTTCACAAAAGGTTTCATAAAATGAACAGCTAAAATAAAACCCTGCTATTTGCCCAAAATAGCATAGCCTGCAGACTTCAAGAGCAACCACTACTGCTTATAATTAATATGATATCACTGATTACCACTTATAAACCTTTTTTATGGGAGTCTAAGCCTCCTATATTATGCGTAACTGAGCATATGGAATCTTAGATCATTTTTTTACCTTCTGTCTCTGAAATTTTTCAGAGGAAAGAAAGCTAGTTGTATTTCATTATTCTGTGTATTTAGCAGGTCTGTTTTCTTGGCCATGAGTCTGAAAACCTTTTCTAAGAGGACTTACCTAGCAGCTGTGTTGACAATTCTATTTTTGAGTGCAACTTCAAGAGCAAGATGAGCTCTTCACACCTGTGCCTCTAGAGCTTACTTTTTGGAAAGAACTGGTCTTTGCATTAATTTTGCAGCAAATACCATCCAGTATAAAGAAAAAAAAAGTTTCTCCTTCTAGCATAGAATGATAAGAAAGAGTTGTTTGTGCTATATGGAGGAAGTTTTTCTATGAAGGCTCTGTAGACAACAAGAAAAAACAGTTAAGAGGGACCTTTAGATGCTGCAATGTATGCCTCCATGAACTGGTCTTTGGAAAGTTTTACTGGGACAAATTCATAGTTTCACTTCATTCACAGAGTGTTACCTCATCACCATACAATTAATATTTTCTGGACTTTTAAAGAACCGTGTCCACCTGGACTAGACACTGTAGGCATAGAATAAGAACATTTCTTCATGTAAACTCTTCCTATTTGTCCATGCAGTTTTACAGAAAATGAAGCATGCCCAGATTTCCCTGTGGGGGCATACAGCCTGGAGTGTGGGCAACTTCAAGGATGTTTTCTATATTCTAAGAAAATGCATTGGAAACCTCTGTGGGGATGGATCTCCCCCTAAGATGAAGACAGGATCCTGCCAGCCCTCTCTGCCCCAGAGTTACATCTTCTGCAATGTTTCAGGGCCTGGTGGTGCAGACAGAGGCTAACTGCACAGGAGCAGTCCTCCATCTGCAGAAATAACTGACCCATCAGAGCCACTTCACCAACAATTATTCTGTTGGACATCTGAGAGTCTCACCAATTACTGCCTCAACCTGTGAAACCTTCTGGCTAGAAATCCATTCTGTGAAAGCAGCAAATCTACGGAGCACATGGATTTAATGGTGAATCTAGAAGTCAGCCGCTTTTTTTGGTTTTTTTTGTAAAGTGGAGTTATAGAGTGTTTTGACATTTGCCAAAGCTTCATTGTCAAGTCAGGCGAAAGATGCTTTTGCCTATGCAGTCCCCTTAATATCTATGACATCAATGAGAGTTTTTTGATAACACCTGATAATAAATCAGTGTATCATCTTTCAATGTAACATCATTTATCCCATTTCTGAAGTGAAATAACACAAAAATTTGAAAAAAATCCTGAGTAAAATTTACTTGTACAATCTCAATCTCACACCTATGTCCTACACATTATAACATTTAAAATCTATACTCATATGGTTTTCCACCATATCCTTGAATCATCCAGAGCTTGAGATGATGACTGCTTGGCAAATGATGCAGCAGAACAATATTTATTTTTGTCCTTACTGTTTAGAGATTTCATAGCTCCTGCACACCATAAAACTGCCTCAGAGATGTGGGGCAGAGTGTTCCAGTGGTTGGAGGAATTAACGCTGAATTTTGACTTTGCATTTTTATTATGATGGGGTGTGAATTCTTACTTTTAATCCATTTTTATAGAAGTGTTTGGAAACAAAGGTTAAAAATCATTTGTCTTCCGCATTTTTGGCACAACTTTAGGAAAAATTTTGAAAAAAGTCAATCAACAGAACTTGATATGAATGAACGCCTTCTAGTTGGAATAGCTTAAAAAAAAAAAAAAAAGCCTGCTTGTGGTATACTTGGCCAGTAGATGGATTGCAAAATCTTCATTCTAAGCAATCATCTATGTTACTACATTGAATGTGTCTGGTGGAGGGGGTTTTCCAAGAGGGTAAAGAGTAGATTTTAAGTCTGTCTGCCAAGCAAGCAAAAATATTAAAACCAAATTTTTTAAAGTGCTATCATTTCTTTCCATAAAAATGTGAAAAAAGCAAAAGCATTCCCCAGTGATTAAAATCTTCCATTTAACTAAAATAAAATGTTTCATTTTTCTGCTTATGCGAATGAAGTGACACGTGTTTCTTCCCGAAATTGATGCAGGAAAAGTCAGCCTTTTACCCAGCAACTTGGGCTGTTGCACTCACTGATATGCAGCATATCAGAGTCAAGCCCATTTCTGTCAGAGAACACTTTAACTTGGAAGACGTTAATCATCATGTCAGGGAGGAGGAAGGAGGACTTTATTCTCCATCTTATATACATTAAACTGTTTCTAACTGTTGGTCGTTTGTGCCTCTTTCTGAAGGAACAAATTAAAGAGATATTTTCACTGGTTGTGAAACACACGTTATGTGTTTTTCATAAGGTATAGCTGAAAAAGGATGGGTATGGTGTGACCACCTCAAATAGCCTAGTAGTGTGGGTCCTGTAATAGGAGAGCTTTTAGCTCATGCCTATGATGTGCCTGGCAGAAGGTGTTACGTTTCTAAGGGACTGCTGAAGTCACTGGCTTATAGCACATTCCGACTTGGGCTTTCTTTGGAGCTCTACCACTTTGTACAAAATTAATTACATATGTACTGAGAACACAAAATGATTCTCCCGTGTGATGAGTAGGAGGTTTGTTGAAGCAGTAGAAATATCTGTGTTTAAACGTGAGCTCTTGGGAGAGTAAAGTGTTA
>JAVSBS010002260.1:0-33776 GCA_033124195.1 Coracias cyanogaster
AGCCGCGGCCCCTGCAGCGAAGCCGCCGCCGCGCCGGGCTCCGCGCCGTGCCCGCCGCGCCGCGCACCGGATGATGCCCCCGCGGGGGGCGGCGGGTTCCTGCCGCCGGCGGCGCCTGGCGCCCCTCAACGAGGACAACGGGCGGTTCCTGCTGCTGGCCGCCCTCATCGCGGCGTACCTGAGCGCCGGCGCCACCGTCTTCTCGGCCCTCGAGAGCCCGTCGGAGGCGGCGGCGCAGCTCCGCTGGAACCGGACCCTCCACAACTTCAGCCGCATCTTCAACATCAGCCTGCCGGAGCTGCGCGCCTTCCTGCGGAGCTACGAGGCGGCCATGGCCGCGGGCATCCGCGTCGACGCGCTGCGGCCCCGCTGGGACTTCCCCGGCGCCTTCTACTTCGTGGGCACCGTCGTCTCCACCATCGGTGAGCGCCGCCCCGACGGCCCCGCCGGGCGGAGGCGCCCGCCCGGGGGATCCCGCGGCCCCGTCGTGACAGCGGCCAAAGTTTGGGGCGAGGCGCTGCCGCGTTGCTACGGCAACCGGGGCCTCGCCGCCGCCGAGAGCGGGGCTGCGGGGAGGGGGGGTCCGGGTCCCTGTCCCCCCTCACACCGGGGAGGGGTCGCAGCCTCCCCGCACGGAGCCGGGGCCCGGCGTCGAGCTCCGCTCCGCAAGCGCCCCGGCCCCCGCCGCGGCGGGAGCCCCGGCCATCCCCGGCAAACTTTTCGCTGCCGGCTGCGCGGTTCCGCGGCCGGGCTGCGGCCGGCCCGAAGGAGCGAGAGGGGCCGATCGCCTTCCCCCGCCCCGCTCTCCCCAGCGGCAGCAGCCCTGCCCGCGGCGGGACGCGCCCGCCGCCCGAACGGCTCGGTACCGGGCAGGGGGCGGCGGCCGGTGGGGCAGCGGGTACCGCAGACGCGGAGCGGCGGCCGGCGGCTTGCGCGGTGCCTGGCGCGGAGCTGCCGAAGGGAAGGTGCGTGGGGGACCGGCCAGGCTGCGCGGTGCCCGCGGCGGTACCGCGGTGGGTGTCCTCGGTGCCTCGCCGGCTGCTAGTCCTGGGTCCCGGGCGCTTAGGAGGAGCGGCACTGGCGGAGCAGTTAATGGGGTGGGGGTTTGTTTTGGGGGGGAGGAATGTTTTTTTTTACTCCAAAACTAGCATTTTTTACTCTTAATTTTTTTGTACGCGAACTGAACGGCCGTGTGGGAGACGGGCTGGAGAGAACGCTGCAGCGCTCCGCTTCCCTCGGAGCCCGGCGCGAGAAATCCCATCCCTGCCGCCACAAGCTCTGAACGATTCTCTTTCTCTGCCAGTTTTTTAAGTTTTCTAACAAGGCCGTTGTCTCGGGGCTCCCGAGCAGCAATGTCCTGCTTTCCCGTTATTAGAGGGGAAGAAATGCGCAGCTCATCGCTGCGCTCACCTTCATTAGGTTCGGAAAATGTTTCATCAATAGTGACTCATCTGTAGAGTAGAGCCGTGGGGGTGACTGCAGCACTCTTATCAAGTATTGTTACTTTTTGCATTGAGTAATTAAGTTCACTTGTCTTTTTTCAAGTGCTTTCCATAGTCCAGTCATTAAATCATCTTTTTAATTAAGCGTTAGGCCTTCTTCATCACAAGAACGTGTATTTGTAAGAAGTCATTATGACTGACCTGAGTGGATGGACCAACCCACGTTTTCCTTTCACCCACGGTAAGCAGAGAAATCTTCACTTCTCTGCCAGCCCCAGAGTCTCCTCTCTGTGGTTACTGAAGTGTAAAGTGTCTCCTCTTGGTTTGCAAGCCTTTGTTTGCATCTCCACTTCAGTGCCCCCTCTGCTGTCATTTGCTCCTGGATGGAGGGCATGGGAATCCCAGCAGAGTTCCTTGGCACTCTTGACGGGTGTCAAGACTAAGAAGTGTGTTTATCATATTCCTGCCTCGCAACCTAGGGCACGGCTCTCCTTTTCTACCCGATGTCTGCATCTCTTACATGCAAGATGGAGGCTGAAGATTGTTTTTCCTGAGCTGCAACAAAGGCCAGATTCTGCCAAGCGTTCCCCTGAGGAGTACCTTCTCTTAGCATACTACCTGCCAAGGTTTACTCCTGGATTACCTACAGTACTTTGGGTGAGTTCAGCGAGCCTGCTGTAGAGCAGGGTTTTGCTCTAGGTGAAGAGGTGCAGCAGAAGGTGGCTTGAAGCGAAGCTGAACGGTGCCTTTGAGCACAACAAAGGCCATAGGAGAGCTGCTGTGCTGGAGTGCTGAGCCGCACAGTCCAGGCAGGAGCAGTGTCTCCTGGAGCACCAGCATCCCAAGGCTGTTGCACTCCATCCTGGCATAGTTTTTACAAGCTGTGTGTACATCTCCTGCAGATGAAGAACTGCTGCTGCCACCCCTGCACTTCTCCTTTCTCACCTCTTCAGGCTGCTGTAGCTTGTGAAGAGGCAAAGCCCACGGTGAGCTCAGCTGTTTCTACATGAGCAAGGTTTTTTCTACTGCACAGTTGTATTCAGTTATTACTGGTGGCTGTGTTTGCCCAGCAAAAACAAAAAAAAAAACCAGAAAATTGACTGCTAAAACCCAAAAGCTATGTTCTAATGAAACGTGTGCAGAGCTTTCTCGTTCACAGTCCCAAGCATGGGAGAAACCAAATGGTAGGCATCAAAATGTCACCTGGGGGAGCAGTTCCAGAGCTGTTCTTTCGTGGTCCCTTTGTTCCCTCCCAGCCAGCTCATTTATGTACCTGCCTACCTGGAGTACCTTTGATTCCGCTGTCAGCTCACATTCCATATTATCCTGGTTCAGAGCAATTTCACTTGCCTTCGTGTCACACTTAACTGACAAAGGAGGATGCTGTCTTTACTCAACCTCACCAAGAACTACCAGACATTTTGAGTCAAAACAGCTCGCCTTCCTCAACAACTTCCATCAGTTATATGTGTCAAAGCAACTTTATTACTCCAGCTAAACATGCTCCTATCTTAGTGATGCGTCGGAAGGCTTTCTTACTCACTGCTTAACAAACAGCAAGTGGATGCCATGTCTGTCAAGGGTAAAACACCCACAGGTTATTCAGCCTCTTCTCTATAGAGGATTCCAGCTTACAGAAGACTCGCTAGGTCTTTTGAAGTCCTCACTCTGCACTCACTGGTTTTAACAAAACTACAAAATCCTTTGCATCTAGGCAATCGAAATACAGTCACTCAGGGACAGGGCTGAAAGTTTTCCTGGGGTGAACAGAGGGAGAAAGACTCTGGATCTTCATCCTCCTGTGAACACAAGGGTTAGGCACAGTCAGGCTTGGAGAAAACTGCTCCATCCATCCTCCTTGAGCAGGGCCTTTGTCTCCTGTACTTCCTTGGTAGCAGTTCTGCATCTTCCCTAATTACACAGGGCCACAATCAGACCCTCAGGATGAGAAACTTGTTAGTGGGGTCTTTAAGAAGTGGGAGAGAGAGTTGAAATTAAATGTTAAGTCTGTTCATAAAGCGTTTTCCTGAATAGCCCACAAAGCAAGTGGCTTACAGTCCATAAAACATCCTCTTGATAGCACTCTAGGCATTCATTTTTTTTTTATTATTGCATTGTTTGTGGTTGAACAATGAAATGGTGAGTTTATTTTTCATCAGACACACCTGTTTTCAGAGCTGTGTAAGAAAATTCTGCAGTCCGGTTTCTGATTGCTTGCTGCCGGTCTACACCATTTAATCGGTCACTATCGTGCACTCCAAAAGGGTTTTTTTTGTAGGCAGTTATTACTGTTCAGATTTCTTTAAGGAGCAGCGAGGCAAGATTTATCCTTGATTCATTGGTCTAACTGGCAGTAGACTTTGTTTTGCAGTTGAGTTTTTTCCTTCCCTCCCTAAATGTGAATCACAAATAGTTCCCAGCACTTTGTTAAAAACTGGAAGCAAAGCATAACTCAGACCAGTTTTCTTTCTGGTGAAATGTTCCAGAGTACAACATAATCCATCACAGCTTTCCCCGTATTCTGGTAGCACAGATTCATTCTGCCGAGTGCATAAGGCAACTCCAGGGTGCCTGAAGCTCTGGATTCCTGACTCAGTCCATGAGTCTAGACTCTATACCTGGATTTTTTTCTCTCTTAACATAAGAATAAACATTAGATGCCTATCTAGTAAAGCATATAGCAACATTGACTTACTAAATTTGGATTGTAAGCTTCGTAGGCACGTGTTTCAAAAATGAAGTGATAACAATTGCTTTACAGAAATTTGTACCCGGCATTAAAAAAATGAGGTTAAAAGAAGTACTCCAATGTGTAAAAGTGATTTTGCGACATAATATGTTTAAAAAGCACCCTTACTATGGGTGGATTGTTTTGGGATGGAACATGTCTAGGTTACAGGTGCTTGGGAAGAGCCCCTGGGAAGAAAAGGTGCAAAGATCTTCCCTCTGTACAGCTCTGTGAGAGTTACCGGTGTTGAGGACACGGTGTATAGGCGTGAGCGGGACTGTTCATCCTCTACTTATCCCTGAGGTATCCTGTGAAATGACTGTATCCGTGTGGGCTGACAGCTCCACTCAAAGCGACAGGGCATGCTCTGCTTTTATCTCAAAGAGATAAGGCACAGTGCTGCAGCGGGATGAGAGGTGGGGCTTCAAAACCACAAGAAGAAAGCCCATGTAATTAGAGACAGAATGTTTGGTATTTTCTGCCAGCTAACTAGCTCCTGGCAGCTGTTCCCTTCTCACTTAAGTTGTCAATGGAGTTAGACCCTCTTCTTTCTGGGTCCTCTGTAGACACCCAGCATAGCCAGCACGTCATTTCTGCTTGTGTTCTACAACCTAGGCACCATAACCACTTACTTCTAAAATAGCCTCTGGCTCTGTGTCATAGTCTTTTGAGAAGATCTGGAGAGGTACCGGTCCAGAGGTCATGAAGGTGATAACTGAATGGAAGTGATGTGGAAAAGACAGTTGGACAGGTCAGCAAGTGCATGGTCAGATGTTGGACTGCATTGCTAGGAGCCAGAGAGCAAGCCTGTCAAGACCAGGCACTTCATGTGGTAATTTGGGAAGGAATTCCAAATAACTGAAATGATCTGAAGGCTTTAAGGGGAAAATACATCTGTCCTGTCTTCTTCATTGTATTTCAGGATGTGAATTTGAGATGCAGGTGGGGATGGTTCTGGCTTTCTGCTCTCCGCGACTGCAATTTTACTGTCTGTATGGCAAATGCAAACCAAAAGGCGACAGTCAAACCAGAATGTGCACCTGATCAGCATCAGTGTTACGCTTTCTCAGGGCTCCGCCATTCTCTGAGGCAGCTTTTGCAGAGTCTTCAAGTTAGGGAACAGTTGCCTCCAGAGTTGACCTTCCTGAAGTTAAAAACTGACCAAACAAAAACCAAACAAGAAATCAGTTGGAAGAGCAAGTGGTATTATTAAGCTGCAGAGTCAGGTTATTTGTCTTTGCCATCCTGTATGCGGTGTACAGCCAGCGTGAGAGTCTGTTTCAGCTTGGTCTGCTGCAGGCAGATCCCGTTCCTTAGATGCATGTGATGTTTTGATCAATGTGCCGGTGAATTTCCGAAAGTTATGGTCTCATTCTGGTAGTCTCAGGAAGGAACAGAGAGCAAGAGGTTCAGAAGAGGCCTGTGAGGTCAACGGTTGGCGTATTTCTGTGGAGAGAAGTGACCCTACAGTGATTTTCCTCAGACAAAGACCTGGCACCATAGCAATGTTATCTACTTGCCATACCTGTGTGGGAGTATTAGCTTCTTTGGGTACCGCTGATAGGAATTTGTGGGCATAGGTTGGGTGCTTCGAGCAGAAAAGTAATCTAAATCACAGCTTGCCTTCTTATAGCTGAGTGCAACAACAGGAAGCTTTACTTGGAGTACATCCATGTAATTACGCGGGCAACTTGAGGTGTCCATGTTGAAGGGCTGCAATGAAATAATTTTTACCCGAAATTTGTTGGGTTTTTATTCTAGAAGTCAGGAGGAAGTACTTTAAATAAAGCCCCTTTTAAAAAAAAAAGTTTTCTGAAAATATTAATCAGTCTCAGTGCTGCATAGAATTTATCTCCCCCTGCAGGGTTATTCCAGACCCAGAAAATGAAGCTATTGCTGCGCTTCAGTCATCTAAACAGAGTGATTTCTACAGACCACATCAGGTCAGGTTACTTAATGGAAGAGTTTTAGAGGTTTCTTAAATATTAAACCCTAGCCGTGTAACCAAGTGTTTCAAAACACTAACATCAGTACAATGGAGATCTAATTGTTTTACAGCTGGAGAAGTTAAGCCGAGGACAACCAAACTGCCCTTCTTTTTGCTGTGGCTGTGGAGTTAGGGGTGCTCAGCAGGAGCACTGAAACCTGGGGTCTCCCAACTGAATTTAAGCACCACCATGGCACCTCAGCACCATCACCCAAAAAACCAAAGCCCATTTGTAACATCAGGGAATAAAGAGTTTGCTCAGCATCACATGAGATACGATCCTGCATCTCAGAAGTCAGAGGAAGTTTTATATCAATTTACTGTGTGCTGGTTCAGATTCGAAACAAAGACAAACTGGAGTTTGTAATCAAGGGTTCTCCATGTTTGCAGCCTTCAGGGTCCCTCTAGCTCCGGTAATTGAAGGAGCAATGCCTGCTTAGAGGGTACATACCTCTCATTTAGCATGACATTCAGTCTGGTCTTCAGTGATAGTCCTGCTGGGCAGCAAATACCTGAATTTTTGTTCCTTATGCATCCACAAGAACTGGGAGATGTGATTGCCAATCAAACGTTGGTGGGCCAAAATAGCACTTTGACAGCTCTTCATCCGTGGAGGTGACATACATGGCTCTGGCCAGTCGGCCTGTATTACTAAGCAACCTCCTCATAAACCAGTTATTGTGCCTGTAATAGCAGTGAGGGATCATAATTACTGGGTTTATCAGATGCCCTGTTTGCTGCAGGCTCATAAATCCAAATCCTGCCTGAAACCCTACAGGCTGTGTTCCCATGGAGCCTGGCCAGTCCCTAGCCTCTGCCCTCCTTCTTTGCTCTCCTGGGGATATTGCCCCTTTCCTTCTTTTACAGTTTATCTAGTGCCTTTCCCAGGCACTCTTAATTTCTCCAGCTTCTGCTGCCTCCCTCCCAATTAGCATGTCATCATCCTACTGGTGATTTGTTTGATTGAAGTTTTGATTTGCTTGATTTAAGTTTTGAATATTTGTTTGATGTCTGTGCAGTCTTTCAAGTTAGTAACTACCAAAGAATTAGAAAGTAAAGCTCTACAGTTTCTATTCCTGCTCACACCTGTCCCTATTCCCTGGTGCTAATCCTGCTGTTGACCCTCATTTCTTTTCAATCTGTTTCCTCCTTCTCCAGTTGTCTTCAGTTTGACAGAGATCATACACACTTCATCATTTTTTCTCACTTTGACTGATGGGTCATCTTTGCAAGCACACCATCTTGCTTTTATGTGAATTTTGATTGCTCTTCGTCTAGGAGAGAAGAGGAAGACAATTATAGGATAGATCCGTTCTTCACAACTTCGTGTAACAATATCCACTCCTGGTGTTGTGCTGGCAAATACAATGTGATTTCTTTATTTTAATGAATACAGTATTATCTTTCTTTGTAGCTATTGATGCCAATGAGAATTTTACCTCTTCCCATAGTAGCATCAGGAATAGAGCCACAGAAAACCAACTTGGAAATTTCATCTGCAATTTTTTGTGTGAAGATAGCTTAGTATTTTTGGCAACATAGCCCATACCAATGATCCATACAAGCCTTGCTTACCTTTATCAAAAGAGACCGTTTTCATAGTGTGTCAGTACCAAGTGCATATCTGAGTGCATTTTGGGAGCAGATGAGTAAGGACAAAGATTAGGGTTCATGCTGGTGAACACTTGAAACATGACAGTCCTCCTGAGTGCAATAAATCTTAGAAGTGATACTAAAACCTTTTGTGACTAGAAACACTTAAGTAACAACCAGAATTATACTCTAAGGGGCAATTGCATGGCAATCCAGACAAATCAAATATGTTTAATTTTGTGTCTTCTCAGTAGCCTGCTTCTGCTGAAGTCAGTAGTAGACCTATCTGCAGAGCTTTAGGAAATCCCATCTTACCCATTTTATTGACACTCTACATTTACAAAATAAATGTAGGTCTGATGTTGCCAGCACTTGTCATTACCATAAGTAATACATCTCCTTGAGCTCGGTGGGTCTGTTGATGACAACAGGTGGTACACCTAGCTGTAGACATCGCAGGGTTTCAGTGCAGTCTCTCTTGAATCAAGTGAAAAGTAGAATGAAAATTAAATCTAATTGCATTGGATGAGGCAGGGCATTAGCAGCCTTTTCAAGTAATTAAAGCTTTGGAGTAGAATAAGATAAGAAACTGAACAGTGTGATGTTAGCGTATGAGATTACTTCTATGGATGAGGCACTGCTATTGCTCATGTTTAAAAATCCATAGTAAATGCTCCTTACTCATTGATGAAAAAAGCAGCAACGCCTTGATAGCAACTGTAGCCCCACAGTGATTCCTCAATGAAGGTTAACCTTTCAGAGCTTGTATCACTGCAGCTTCTTCCCCTTTAGAAATGATGGCCCAGGTGTTCACGTTCATTTTCAAGTCTTACGCAGGCAAATTTAATCATGGCAGACGGAGCAACTAGAGGAAATTTGCCCGCATGGGAACTGAGTGAGAAACTAATTCAGTAAGTTTCAATTAAAAAGAAAACCAGATACAAACCTTCTGGTTATTCATTATTGAATATTCTGTCATCTCTTTCCTCAGACCGAGTATAGTACAAGCAATATATTTATCTCCTGAGGCTAAGCAAATAATACAATATTATTCATGCTCAATGTTTATGGTGTGAAGTCCACTTAAAGCCTTTTGGGGCTGAAAATGACCGCGGTGTAAAGATCTTAAACCAAATTGTGATTTTAATGAGAGGGGCAGAAAGAAGCTGCTTGATAGAATCACTTGTCCATTTACAACAACTGCTACTCCAGAGCTGCGAGGACCAGAAATATCTCAGATAAAATCAGAAGCTCAAAATTATCTTGATAAAGTCACAAAGTTGTTCAGTATCATTAAATTTAAAAGTAGTCAAGGGAAGTGCATACTAAGGAAGGAAGAGTTAATGCAGAAGTAGAAAATGAGAAATAGCTGGTTTGTCAGCAATCCTGCTACCCTGTATTTCTATTACAGTTACTTAAAATGAGGTCTTTGTGCCTTCATGAATGAATTAGAAAAGCTGCCCAAGCAAAAAGACACTTGAGAATTTGCTACTTTGCTTTCAGCTGGAACTTCTTGAAATAAGGAACTCATGAAAGCATATTTAAACCCTTAAGAAGTTGAGGTAGATTTGTCAGAGTTTTTTCATTAAATTATCATCATAGAAGTTTATACGAGATTTGTTTAAAAACTGGCCAAACAGTGGAAAAGATGTCTGTATGTTTAGGGTCTTTTTATCCCTCAGGTCTATCTTTATAGGGTAACTCTTAGTGCAACAGAAGAGCTGAGACAGCTATCAAGAAATAGATGTTCTCTGAATACCTACCTACACAGACACAAGTGGCAGAAGAAAAATATGCTGCAAGTCTACTGTTTAATCCACTCAAAGGATAAGCCAGTGATTTAACCATTTGACAGCCTTTCCCATCTATAAGGCTTAGAAAGCCCAAGAGTGGCATCTTCTTTTATCAGATTGCTCATGTAGGGAAATAAGACATACACCCAAGATCACCTGTGAAATTCAGATAATGCTATTTCTTAGCCAGAAAGGAGATGTATTGTGAGATGTGCTGGCACTGGAGTGGCAGTACATGTGCAAGCCCATCGTGTCTCAAGAATATAACAAAATTTAAATACCATTATTCTTTTTTCCTTGCAGCTCAGAAAAAAAAATATTGCACAACCTTGGGTTTATTCAGGCATCTGAAATGCATCTGCAAGTTTCAATAAACAGCAAAAGCAGAATGCTAATGTTTTAAACACTCCATTTGAAATGACAGGACATCAGCTTTTTCCTTTTAGGGTGTTGCTTAGATACAGAATTATCTACACAAAAAATATTCTTAAAAGAATAGGAAAATAAGAGTGGAAGCAGCTTTAGAGGGCGAAAAATTAAGACTGCAAGAGAAATCAACCTTTGAAACAATGTTCACCTGGAATCATATCATCAGCTACATGAAGACTATGGCAAGGTCAGAGAATGTGGCAGTGTATGGCTTCAGGTATTGGACACATCTCAAAAGAGAGGAGTTGGCCACTCTTGAGGTGCATGAGCTGAACCTTCATGTATATCCATGGTTACTGAGACAGACTTTGTGTGTTTCTTGGTTATCATGCTTTTATGTTCTGCAGTTTTTTGAAAATAGTTACTCTAAATTCAAGAATGTTTCCTCTGTCTGTTAGTGTCTCAGAGACCACTGTGTTATAGCTGAGGATCAGCAGTGCGGTAAGGCAAGGCAGATGCTTCTGCACACAATGTGGCATATGAACAGGGCTTTGATATGGCCCTGACATCTCTTAATTTAAGATTTTGAAGACCCTTAGTCTCTAGTGCAGGGAAGAGTTTTTCAACAGTAATATAACTTACTTAAATAACCAAGGAGCGCGTGGGCTGTATTTTTCCATTATTAACACCACTACCATTTCAGAAAGGATCATAGCAAAATTATTTTCCCCAGCTAGTAGAATAAGGAAATAAACCAAACCAGAGATAGGACCCTGCGATCATCAGGTGTGGAAGCAGCCACAAGAAGCAGTTCTGGACTAGCTTAGGTCAATTCACAAGGAGATGTGCTGCAACCAAAAGAAAGAACATCCAACTCTCATCTCGTTTTTCTGAAAGTCTTCCTTTGTGAGGTAAGTTTAGCACTAATTTGGTCAACACTAGCCCGTATTCTTTGTTTTAATAAGCCATTAGAGCACCCCAGCTCTGCCAAGGGGCAGAGTAACTGACAAGAGGGAGTTGACTATCATCTTGCTTAAGATTGCCCAAGAAAAGTAGCATGAAAAGAAGAAAATAGTTTCAGTCTTGATTTTTATGACTGTAAACAAGAGTCTGGCCCCAAGAGTTTAGCAGAGAAGAAGATTACGTTACTTAAAAGAACAATAAAATGCAATGGATTGAAAGAAAGTTTATTTATGAACAATATTTTACTAGAGAAGGAAAATTGTCCCCTCCATCCCTTTACAGTCAGCAAGAATAATGCCAACTTGTAGGTCCTGACTTTCTTTTTCTCTGTACACTTTGAATTCATACTCTTCTGATTTTCATCCTTCTCTGAGATTCATCCTCTGTTGCCTCCTTTTAGCAGAGGGCCCCTGTCTCTCATAGGATTAACCAGAAAATCCAAACATAAGCTTGCCAAAGATCTCGAGCCTTAAACCCGTGACCCTCCCCATGTGTTCCCTCTTCACAGAGGGGCTGCTTAGTAGTTCCTCAGGCCAGAGCTGCTGCTCAGCTGGCAATGCTGGTGGCTTGGCACAAGTCAGTTCCCTTTTGCTTGTACAAGGTGCGTGGACGAAAAGCCAGCCCCAGCCAGGGAACTGTAAAACTGATTTACAGACACTTCTGCTTCTTCCTTGGCTTGGTTCTGCACCAGAGCAGCTTGGCCAGATGAGATGATCAACCTCCTTCTGTATTTATGGGCTGTGTCTTTATGATAATGGCGTTTAGTAGTGAGCAAGGGTGGGCTCGTTTGGTTAGTTTTTGTTATGCACTTTTTTCTCACATTGTACACAGAAAGGCAACATGCAGTACAACTCAGGAAAAAAGCTTACCTACACTTACAGAGCAAGAGTGATGCTGCTGCTGGTGAAGCTGAAGCCCCAGCTTTTCTCTTCTTAAGGGTCATTTATCACTCAGATTTACAAAAGTTAGGCCACTTGAGCTGATAAATGTGCCTGCTAAGTACTCACTAGAAATTGAAGATCATTCTTGGAATGCTCAGTTAGAAGGTGTCAGCATAGAACACCACACTTGGGAAACCTGCTGCGAGGAGAAGAAGGTAAACATACATGAGCAGCCAGGTTTTGAAGAGGTTATTCCTCTCCCCTTTCCTAGGGGTTCTTAGAGGGAACCCCTAATGCCTTAGAGCCCTGCCAAGGTGATAACGCTTGAGGTTTCTGAGAAGAAACCTCAGCCTTACACCCCTCAGGTCCAGCATATTCTTCACCCTAAATGTGTTGTTCCAGCGCTGTCAGGTAGGATGGCTTCTCTGTAGGGCATAGGGTCCCCTCCTTGCCCGCTGTCATGGCCAGGTATCAGCTGCACAAGGCAGCACCTCCACATGCAAGTACTTTGTGTCTGGGGTCGTATTCCCATCTTTAGGGGATTGCAAAAGGAAAGAGATTTTGTTGCATCTTCTTAGCCCATGACCATCTGAGCTGTCCCCTTCCTACTAGGGGAGGTCATTCACCACCACCTGCCCTCCAAAATTTCCTCCCCAGAGCACCTGAGTCCCCTGTTCAATCCCAAGATTACAGTCTGGACACCTCTGGTTACCTGCACAGCCCTCTTCATCATGCTGTTCCCTGCTGCAGGTGCCTCCTGCTCCGTTCTCATGGGGCAGCCCCTCACAGCATCCTCCTGCTCACCAGGGGTGCCCGTGGGAGTGCAGACCCTTTGCCCACAAGCAGAAGTCCCAGGTTGCCCGAGAAACCGAGGAGTCCTGCCATCCCTGCCCTGATGGAGCTGCCCCACCACCTTCCAGGCCTAGGCACAAGGTGCTGCTGCCCAGCCGTGCCTCATCCTCACTCAAGTCATTGTTGGGCATCATTTTAGTTTCATCTTTGTTATTCACCTCTACAGAAAAATACTGTTACCTCTCGGTCTCTTTTTCTACCCTTCACATGCACCTGGTAACTGACAACTACTTATTAGCTTTAGCTTTTAGTTAGTTAATATCATGTTTGACAATTTAGGCACTTTTTTTTTTTTTTTCAAGGAAGCTTAGGTTATTTTAGGCTGACAATTCTATTAACTTTTAAAAACCAATGTACTTTAACAAGGAATGAAACCGTGGCCATGACCTTTTAGGCCGTGGTTTAAATCACAGTGAGCAGGGAATTGCTGACAGTGATCAATTCTGGTGTTCAATGTTAGGCGTAGCAATGCTTTAGATAACCAATAACCTGATCACAGTTGTGTGTAAACAGAATAAAATTAGTACTGTGGAGCCTGCAGCTCCTTGAAACTCCTTAATGTTCAATTAATCATCTCCTGGCTCTGTTATACCAGCATGGCTCCTTTCGAGGAGCAGTTGTCTCAAAACACCTGGTCAGTATTTCACCAGTGGAGAGCTAACAAGGAGCAACAGCAGTGGCTTGGATGGTTTTTAACTATGTTCATCAAGTATGTCATGGTGCTCTTCCATGTCACAGAGTAGACTGGGCATCTTTTCCCACAGTCTGTGGTGGATTGGGTGCATGTATGCACATTTTTATGTACCGAACAGTCATAGGAGTTAGAGGGGAAAAAATGACCTGGTTTAGCCCACCCTGGTTCACAAAGCAAATTTACAGGACTTCTCACCATCTATTTACTGTAGGCTTTGGAGAGAATATGTCCATGTTAAAAGAATGTTATTAAAAATACAAAAAAGTTAGGAAATGCCAGAAACAGCCTGCTTTTTCAACTTGATGTAGGTATATATATATTGCCAAGTATAGATGATTGATAGATAGATAAACAGATAGATAATAGATTATGGGTGTCAGTCCTTAGTTGCACAGTCATTCACTATTTCCTTCATGGGATCTCTGCGCCCATGTTACATGGTCCACCAAGGACTTCAAGCTTGTGTATGATACAGGTTAGGCCAGCCCTAAAAAATGGGAGTGTTACCTCATGTCTTCAGACTTAGCTTGGGTCTTACTTAAAGTGTCTGAATGCACACAGTGCTGGACAGACCACTACTGTTGAGGAACTCTATTTCCAAATAGTAATCTAAATAAGAGCAAATGTGAATGTAGAGCAACATGGATATTAAAGTCTTTAATAATGGAAAAGTTCTAAAAAATTTTACTCTTTGAGCCCGAAGGGGGGTGTTTGAATAAAGTGGGCTGACAAAAATGTTAAAGGGAAAGTAACTTTTTCATTTGTAGTCTGAAAATGCAAAGTCTCATGGAAGAACTGCCTTGTAGTGTTCTCAGTCCTTGGGTAAAAGCACTGGATGCAGCAGAGGGTTTCCATCTGCAGCGGTTTTGTCGGCTCTGAGCTGTGACCCTGTATCCAAGGCAACTGTTTCTCTATGTTAGGTGGCAAGGAGCTATAGAATAAATGAGAGGTAGTTCTGAAATATACAGGTGTGACTCTATCAGGGGCAGTAATGGTAAAATGCTAGCAGGTGGAAAAGGAGTTGGAGGGAGCACCAGAACCTAAATACGGATTTTAATCTCAGAGTCCTTATTAGGATCTTTTGTTCCTTGATGCGGTATACATGTTAGTCAATAAAGACCAACCAAGACTATGGAAAGCCATGAACTAAAGCAAGTGTGGAACATGCAGGAAGCAACACTGGTTGCTCTTAGTTTATTTATCTGTGTTCTGTAACCCTCATCTCTTGGGGATCAGTCCTGTAAGGGCTTAGTCTTTATGTTGCATGGACTTCCTTCTGTCTGGAAGCAACATTCTGGTTATAGGGATTTTTTGTTTATTTCTGAGAAATCATTAGTTTAAGAAGTTATATTAAATAATTTTAGTTTATTTAGAGTCCTTTAAATATAACTGCATTACAACTATATAATGATATAGAGGTGATGCTACTTTCATGATCTAAGTGCTGTTACACTCTGGGACCTGAAATGATTTCTCAGTTCTGCTGACTTGGTGTGTGAGCCAAGTCCCATGGCAGGACACCTGCATAAGAAGAGCTGAGAGGCTGGTTGAAAGAGTCAGGGACACACAGTGTCATGGTAAAGGCTGGAGGACTTTCTTGTGTTCAGTTTTGGAGGTGACCAAAACTTTCCTCTATCTCTGGGCAAATACCTTTTTCCTGGAAAACTGACAGACTCTAATATCAAAATACAGTAAAACAAGGTACCAATTGGCCCAAGAGAAGAGTTCACAGGTACTAAAGTTGCTCTTCCTTCTTGTCTTCTGGCATCAATCATCTCTTTCACCCATAAGAAAATGGGTAAAAGAGCAACAGGAAGCGTATCACAAGTTTGTTCAGCTGCACTACGTCATGAAACCACCACCAGCTTAAGTAAATTAAAAATCCAGATGAGCAGAATAGTAACCACAAAACCTATTATGCAAGTAACCACAAAACCTATAATGAGGGACTCATTAATTGCCAGCACTTACCCATGAGAGGCTGCTGAAGTATAAGTGTTATCTGAGAGTTTATGTCAACTCGTCCATACTAATTCTGTTTGTCTGGGGAGAAGTATCACACAGCTGAGATCAATACTGCTGTAGAGCTTGTACCTGAAGTAGTGGGGCAGAATTAGAAGGAGGGAGGTCGAAGTCTTGTGTCTGAGCCACACAAAGTCAGCCCCCAGGTACTTGTACCACGTACTTGTACGTTATGTGTCAGGGCCATGAAAAATGCAAAGCCCCATTCCTTCCTTGTACTATCTCAGAAGCGCAGGCAGTTCTTGATTAATTCATTTCATCCAGGCATCATGATGTTCTTAGCCTTGAGCAGGGGCTGAGCTCAGACATGTTATACAGAACATAGCAGGACTAACCCCTCATGGTCCAGGTGGTGCCAAAAGGACAAACACAGCTAGTGAAGGAAGACCCTGCATGAAGAGTACCTGAGCGCACCTCTATCTACTAGCTGTAGACTGAAGTTACTGTGTTTGCCTGGTCTTACTTTTTGCCTGTTTTATGTATTTCTTAGCACTCTTGTTGCTGTGGTGCTTTTGCCTTACATACTGAATTTTGGTAAAATTATGCTTCAGGAATCTTAGAAACAAACCACATCAAAAATGCAAGACTTCACCACCTCTCATAAATGATCACCAAAAAATACTAAAAAGCTTCAGCACGTTTACAATATGAGCCAAACTGTCACTCTCTCTTTTTTTTTTTTTAATTAATAAATGTGTCTAGCCATATGTGTGACAATAAACCCATTTATTTTGATGGTAGCATTCACATGCTTGCTGTGAAGCACATGTTTAAATGCTTTGCTGACAAGGCATGGGCAAGCAGATGCCTTCTCCATAATGAGTTGGCCATGTATCCCTAGCTGGCAACTGCAGCAGGCTCCTTGGCTTCTTCTGAGGACCAGGCCCTAGTGCATATTCATCCTCAAATTAGAAGGCTCCTGCTAGCAGCCCGCCCAACCCTGATAAAAGCTTCACCCCACAGAGGAGGAACTGAGAAGAGCTGCTCAGTCACCCATGTTAAGCCTGGGACCCCAAGGCGAGCTTCATGATGTCTGCTCAAAGGTGGTCTTCTAGCATGACAAAATAGAGAGACCATGGGTCCAGAAAATGAAATCTAAGTACCTTTTGGGTAATATTTTATTTTCTGGTAAAGCTGTGCAAGCTTTTCACTGCATTTTACGGAAAAGGCTCCACTGTGAAGATATTGGTGATGCAGTATCGTCCAAATTGCTGGCACGCAGCTGTTTCCAAGCATGCCAAATCTGATATGAAAGTAAGGTCACCTCTTTCCTCCTGCACCTTCATGTCATGGAAAAGATATTTCCAAGTTTACTTGTCAGGAGCTTTTACATTCTTTTATCAACAAATGTGAAATTCTGCATCAATGAAGTACAAAGGTTGCACAAATAAATTACCCAGAAAAATACAGCCATTACAAAAATAAATCAATAGATTTCAAGTAGCAATCTCAACTCATTATACATAGGGAATATTTTCCTTTTGCTGTTTAAAGGTGCGTCAAGATAATAAGCTGGATTTAATGATTTCATTATTCTTCATGCTAAAAGTAGCTCCTTTTTCTTCGCAACCTTTCACTAATGTGGTCTAGTGTTGATGTTTACCTCTCTGAATATGTTGCTTTCTCAGTGTTTTCGTGACACAATAAGGTAAAGAAATTTCAGCATGTGGATTTTTCACAAACCATTAACTTAGATTAGGTGTGGTTATTTATTCACGGGACATGACCAGTCACCTCAGTCCCATCAGTATGCTTTTTGACTGAACCACCAAGAATTTTTACAGGGAAGAATAGCAGAACAACAGCAATGCCTACAGAATGAAGTTTCAGAAGAACCTTTCTGAGATAGTGTGCAAAATACATGTTATTCTTTTTCATGAAATAACTGGTATCAGCAGAGAACATAGAGCAAACTTGCTGTATTTACTTGCATGCAAATGTAAGAGAAATTTTGCTGTTATTTGAGCATCCATAGCTGCAAGGCATTTATATATTGCTCATATATAAAATTATGCGTATGAGTAATGTCAGTGTACAATTCATGTAAAGAAGAAGGGAATTAATATTGCTGCTGGATCTTTCCAGAGTTTGTATATGCCGCTTTTTCTATTTAACTCTGCATCAGTGTTTTTCCCTGCTGTAATGGCCAGTCTGCAAGGTCCCTGTCTGCCAGGCACCTCTGCCATGTGGATATCTTGCTGATGGTTTTCGTTCCTTCGGTGATGATGTCAGGTGGGCTTGTCACAGTTGGGCTTTGTTTAAGACTTTAAAGTGCTGTTATTTTAAAAACAATATTCGCTGTTTGAAAGGTGTGGGGTTTTTTTTCCCGTTATACAACCTGAAAAATTCTGTCTTCTCAGTGGGAATGGTATGATCAGACCTCGATAACAAAAGCGTTACACTGGGTTACAGCTTTTGAACAGAGAGGTTAAACTTTCCGTCAGGCCACGCTGGCTCACATGCCTGGAAGCAGGGAAGTGGCCTCTTCACCTCATCCTACCTCAAAGAGGTTTGGGCTCAGGAATGCTTCCACCTGCACTTACAGAGTGATGTTGCTCAGTTAATCCACTGCCTTTCATTTCTGTGAGGATTTTTTTGCTTGTGCTTGAGTTTTAGTCATCTCATTGAGCTTTCTGGTGCCTTCTTAATTCTTTACAAAATTCAATTTCATGTTGGCCTGAGCTGACTTAGAGACAGCACTGCTTTTATCCAGTGAGATGGGACTTTTGTTAAGTTACATATGTCCTGAGCTCACACATGAAAAACTATGTCATTAACGTTACCCATTTATCTCCACACCTTAGGTTTTGGAATGACCACGCCAGCAACTGTGGCTGGAAAAGTATTCCTCATCGTCTATGGCCTTTTTGGGTGTGCCGGGACTATCCTTTTCTTCAACCTTTTCTTGGAGCGCATTATCTCTCTCCTGGCATTTATTATGAAGGCGTGCCATGAGAGACAGCTGCGAAGAAGTGGTCTCCTACCTCCCAGCTTCCGAAGGGGGCCAGCTATGTCTGGGGTGGGCAGTCTTGTGGGGTGGAAGCCGTCCGTTTACCACGTGATGCTGATTCTGGGAATTTTTGCCATTACCCTTTCCTGCTGCGCCTCCGCAATGTACACAGTGGTGGAAGGATGGAACTACATTGACTCCTTGTACTATTGCTTCGTCACGTTCAGCACCATTGGCTTTGGAGATTTGGTAAGCAGCCAAAACGCTGCATACCAAAATCAGGGATTATACAGATTTGGAAACTTCATATTTATATTAATGGGGGTATGTTGCATATACTCTCTTTTTAATGTAATCTCAATTGTAATCAAGCAAGTTTTGAACTGGGTGTTGAAAAAATTCGAATGCAGATGTTGCCCAAAGTGCCATAAATCAAGTGCCCGCCTTGGACGTCGCAATGCCATCACCCCAGGAGCCCGCCTACGTCGACATAACATGTCAGTGGACACTGATGGACAGTATGACAGTGACACCGAGGGGAGGAGGCTCTCTGGAGAGATGATCTCCATGAGGGAGCTCACGGCATCGAATAAAGTCTCCCTGGCCATTTTGCAAAAGCAGTTGTCCGAGACAGCCAATGGCTACCCAAGGAACGTTTGTATCAATACGAGACAAAACGGTTTCTCTGCAGGGGTGGGTGCTCTAGCCATCATGAACAACCGCTTGGCAGAAACAAGTGATTCTAGGTAGAGTTTTTGAAATTCCTTTTGTTTCTTTAAAAAAAATAAAATGGCAATTTGGGTGGAATTGTTACTGTAAGCTACTGGAAAGTTTTAAATTCAGAAACTGCCGTGGTATTCATTGGGTGTTCAGCAATTTAGTTGCTTGGGGTTTTATAAGTTTTCTCTAATACGCAGTAACTTCTTTACCATAATGTTACAGTTTTCCCCAAAGGGGTTTTTGTAAGATACTTGGATGTCTTTGATGCAGAATCTGATGCAATTATAGAAGGATGGTGTGCATGGTTAGGAAGGTATCGAAACCAGATGTTCTTCTTCAGAACATAGCTTGAACTCAAACTCTGTGTTAAATGTGTAGAATGGGCAAGTTCAGCTCCAGGCTGAAGCTTGAGGTTGGTAAGGTTTGGCTAAACCAGTATCTCACAGTTTGTTGAAGTCTGGATCTGGCCCTGAACTTTGTACTTGATGCTCTTCAGCAATTCCTCATAGCAGGCCTGTATATGACCTACACATAGGTGACTGCAGTTACAGCAGCTTTAGGGGTGACTGTGCTTCACTTGAATAATCCGACTGATTTCAGTGGTATAGCGTCAAATGGGCTGAATTCCCCTGATTATAAGTGTTGAGCTTTAGCCAGTCTTGTCTGAAACACTACCTGCTACCTAACTCTTAGAAGTCAAGAGATTATCAAGAACCATGATAAAATGTGCAAAACTAATCCTACCTGCTGAAATACTGAAAACAGGCAATTGTCAGCTTCAGGACTTGGCTTCATTTAACGCAAGAGAAGCCATTATGTACCTCTGGTTCCAAGTGTTTGCATCACCACTGAAATGCTTATTTCATTTCTTTTACATGAAAATAAGTAGCTGAAATGAATGTAGGCTCTCTGTTATCCTAAATTTGCATCTTTTACTTCTGCAATATCATTGCAGAGATTGGTGTGAATGATTTCTTTGCAGTCCCCAATCCTGTACTTGTTTCCCATAAATCTGATTGCGAAGATTAGACAGAAGAGCATTGCTTTGGAGCAACGCCAGCGACTGGCTTCCCCCAGAATGTTGGTACTAAGTCATAAATTGGCCTAAGGCTTTTGCTACTATCTTAAGTCATATTGAGCCCGAGCTAGCCCAAACTGCTGAAGATCCAGAAGCATCTTCAAGCAGACCTGGTTTAAGTGTCTAGTTTAGCATGATGAATGGGTGCATAGGAACTCCTGCAAATCTCTTTCAGACATATGTGCAAAGCTCTGGATCATTTCTCTAAATTCTCTATGCTATACCACTCCTTCAGGGCTATGAAGGTTAAAGGCTTCTGCTGGTTCCACCAGGAAATACAACTTAAGCTTGAAGTCTGAGAAGCCATAATGGTCAGCTCTTGAAAACAACTTGGGTAATTATAGGCAAGATCATGAGCACTTGATTGCTAAATAAATTGAAAAAGCTGATGAAAACAAACTAGGGATACTAGAAATGTCTAAAAATATTTCCGTGAAGTTTCGTATAGATATTTTACTCTGTTATTTATTTACTTTACTTTGTTCTGCACAGGTTTGAGGTGTCCATCAGTTTGCTTTCCTTTAAATTTGTAGTAGTGCAAAATGTCTTGAAAATTAACCTCAGAAAACTAACTTTTAGTTTGAGGTTTTGCATACTTGAGCCTTCCAGCTGAAATATGGCAGTGATTGTTTCATTTGCCTGAAAGAAAAGGAACCAGAGCAGCAGACAAGCCATCACAGATGGATCTGTACCATACTATAAACACAGTCCCAGTTTTTATCAAGATGCTTTTGGGCAGAAACACTCAATGATGTCTTCGCTCTGTATCTATCTGATACGGACTCATACTTAGGAGCACGTGGTAAGGCAGAGACTGCATTCAAGAGACATTCATCTGGCAGGAGCTTCCATGGTGGCAGAGAGACTCCCAAGGGTCCATATGTCCATGTGCCTGTCTGTGCACTCCATCTCAGATACTACATTTCATGGCCCTTGGAAGAAGCAGGCAGAGGTCAAAGTGTTTGGTGATCCTAATTTGAAGCCCACTGAAGGATAAATTTAAACAGGATGTGTAGGGGCAGGTCATGGTCTGGGAAAGACTCAAAGACTGACTGCAAAGACCCAGCTCAGGAAGGCAACTTCCAGAGCTGCAGGGACCATTTTTGGAAACAGCAAGGGCAGGGAACCAAAAGTATAAAAATGTATTTTCCCTCAGGATTACCTCCAGGGGTAAATCTCTTTAATGAGGATGATTTATGTGTTTGTTTATTAAGAGTGCGTATGGTGCACTGCTCTATTTTTGCAGCTAGACCTCTCTTAGGGTTGTGTCTTGGTACATTTGCCATCGTGGGGACTATTACTCATTAGAACGCACTCTGCTGTGTGAACTGCTGCATAAATTGAGGAAGATGAGCTCTGTCCCAGAAGTATTAAAGAGTTTGAATACATAGGATCCTGAGCCACAACAGAATTACTTGGGTTTATCGTTTTACTCATAAAAACATGTTCAAATACATTAACGTTCTGTGAGCTCAAGAACTGTATTTTTATTATAACAAATTTTCAAATTAAGGGATTTTATTTCTTCAGTAAGTGTTTTTTAAAGGGGTAAATATTATAACTATGATTGGGGACCTCTTCAGATGTTTGTAAATTGTTTTCAAACTACCTTTTCCTGCCTGGGAAATACGGTGAAGGAATATGAAACCTTACATACCTCCTCTGCTATTTCTGTACCTTTTCTGAGTCCAGTCAAAGGCAGACACAGTCTGTTGTAATATGTTTAAATGTTTCTGAATCTTTTTGGTACCGTTGGTCACAGTGGTACCATTGCAGGACGCTTCACAGTTCCTATTGACTGCAGGGAGAGTTGGATTGGCTCCTAGAGCTGGGGTCCCCGAGGGCTTTGGGCATCTGATTGCTACTCTATGTACTTGGGTCTAACGTTTCTTTACTCCCAGGATCCTTGATAAGCTCCATTCTGCTTCTCCTTAGCCTCAGAGGCATATAAAGTGCATGCCCAGTTGTCTGCCAGTGCCCCTGTTTCTTGCAGTGCACATATCCCCAGAGTCTGACACAATTCAACCACAGGGGCCCCCAGCTCGTATTTAAAAATCCCCAGCCCCTACTGGCTCAGGAAGACCAGTTTATGAGAGGATTCGGAGCATGGTTACTGAGCTGGGTCTCACTAGGGAGCAGCTGATAAGGGGTAGCCTTACAGTTCCCTCATATTCAATAGCCAAAGTGTTTTTCAAGGACGCATGAAAACCACGCTGCAAATCTCTGCTGTTCTGCCTGCTAGCACTACCTGGGCACCCATCACCCATATGCATGAGCTGAGAGGACACAGGAGATTTGAGATCTGTTTTGCCTAGTTCTTTCTGGTCTTTCTTTAGTTTTCTTTTTGTGACAACTTCTCTTTAAACCTGCCAGACTTTGGCACCTAAATCCTTTTATTGTGCATGGTCCAACTCAGGATTCCCCAAGGCAGCCTGCTCCTTTTGTGAATTGAACCCTGAACATACACCAGTTGCACCAAGTGCAATTCCTCCTGGTATTTCATTTTCACAGACAAAGCAGATACCTGCAATACGTGGACACAGGCTGAAGCACAAGAAATCACAAGGAACAGAAGGCACAGAGTGGGACAGTGAAAGCACACTGCACTAGATTGCACTTTCTTTTCAGGTAACTTGAGAGTCGTATTACATTCTTGAAGTGGGTTTTGCTTTTTCCCAGGTTTTATGTTTTGGACAACCTTGAATGTATACAATTAGTTTGGGATTTAAAAATTGATCTTCCCCAATACAATCCTTTCTGCACCACCATGCGAGACAGCAGCAGTGACTCCTAGCTGGCACAGAGCAGACATCTCAGTTGCCTGCTGAGCAACTGTACAGGCAACACAGATCAGAGCTCAGACCTCATGTCCCAAATTGGTCTTTTGCTATTTGCACCTGAAAGGAGCATTCAGGAGCAGCAGAAAGCTACAGGGGTTAAGACTTCTCTATGAACCAGCCCCTAGTGAGAGCACTGATTGCACAGGCATGAGCTGCTCAGACCTCCAGCAAGAAGGGAGGAGGTGCCATGTTCACCTGGCTCATGTAGTAATACCTTGCGGATGAGAATTAAAATCTAAGTGAAAATCAATAAGGGACAATGACCAAATTCAAGTGACGTCTTCTCTTTCCCCTGGAGCTCAGGGCAGCACCGTTACAAGGAACAGTTTATTGTGAAACCGGTAGTCTTTGGCAAGTCACTACTTTACATCTTGGGGTTTGTCTTCCTTGCGTGTGTCTTGGACAAAGTTTGGAGTTAGACTCAGAGGTCATCCAGTTGTCTTTGGCTTCTTCCCATCTGCAAACACACTTCTCATTTTGTGCAAAAAATCAGATCGCTTCTTATTTCTTTTCAATGTGAAGGATGTCCTTCAGATGATACATATGTTCAGAGAAGTAATCTGATTGACCTCAGTCACAGATAAAAGTTTCTCAAGGATGAGGCTGTAGTTTGCCTGTCTCCCTGTGGAAGAAGCATTGCACAAGTAACGCCCTTTACCACTAGCAAGACTTTAGGCAGTGGTTGGGGCCATGCAGCAGTAGGTGTAACTAAAACTGCAAAGAAGAAGGCCTGTTATAAAGGATATTTGTGCCTCTTTGACATGTACATGCTAATTGATAACTCTAATTGCCAGCTCTAATTAGCTAGAGCTAATTGCCAGCTCTAATTGCAGGAGAAATTACTGGTGGAAGACAGGAGGAATGTGAGAATCCCACTAAAGCTCTTGGGGACTGCCCCATGCCGTGCTTGGGTTACCCAAAGATGCACCATGATGCTGCCAGTCAATGTCGCACTGGTGTCCCAGCATGGCTTCGGCCCTGGCCCTTGGTCTCCTCTCCTCCCCAGCTTTCTGCAGGGAAAATTTAGGTATACTATGACAATTTACCTGTATTTCAGGCACAAAATGTATTTCAGTCATGCTACTGAAAGGAGGACTTCAGCAGCAGTGGTGGCCACATAGCCAGGCATGCGGGCTCAGTATAAAATCTGATTGCCTATGTGGGATGAATTTATAATTATGTGGAAATTAGCAGTAGCAATGAGACTATTCTCACTTTTTTGTGGTTTTCTAATCTTTAACTCAAAACAAATTCAATGACTAATTATTACAATGAATGTTCAAAGCTAATTAAACAAAATCATACTTTGCTGACCAATAACAAATCTATAGATATGGCTTCTGTTCTAACTGGATTACTAATGTGCCTTTCCAAACCAACACACATTTTCAATGTTATATTTAAATAATACAATAAATGTTATGTTACATAATAAATTCAGTTAGGGCATATTAATACTCGACTTACACAAAATAACTAAGGAAGTGTGCTTTGCACATTGTACAATCAATATGCAATTTCTTTTTTGTGACTACATTCATGTTTGAGCTCATATTCTCCTCTCCTGAATGTTCATGCTAGTGTCAAGGGTTAGGGCTGAGCCAGCCACTAGACAAATGACAGATGCTCTCTCTTAACCCCCTCACTTCCCAAAGCGGAAGAGAAAAGAACTAAGGGAGAGAGACTTATGGATTGGAAAGGAAAACTAAAACAGCATGAATGAAAATAATAATAAAATGAAATATATACAAAACCAGTATTGAACCCAACCCCCTGATGGCAATTATGTCACCATCCCCACTGATGCTGTGGAGCAGGCACTGGGAACATCCCAGGCTGGACTCAGCAGCAGATGGGAACTGGATTTGGGAGCTGGATTCTGGAACTGGGTTCAGGAACACAGATCAGGACCGAAGGTGGAATGGATGGAGTCCTCCTTGGTTGCCAGCTATTGAAGAAGCGAGCTTGACCCTCATGATCCCTCACCTTTATACTGAATATGGCATATATGGGATGGAATACCTTGCTGGTCAGTTTAGGGTCACCTGTCCCAGCCACTTTTCCCTGCAGGTGTGGCCTTTTACTTTCCGTAGCCCTGTCATGGCACACAAGATTTAGCAGTGACCTTGGTCTGCACAGGAGAAAGTATAAGCAAGAGCCTTTCTGCACACACCAATTCTCGGTAACTAAACATTGAGTGTTATCACTGCTAGAAGCAGACATTGTCTGCACAAATAGGCCGTTAACTTCAGAGAGTGCAGTTAGTTAGAAGAGACTGAGCTGAAAAGTAAAATCACTGACCAGAATTAGTTCTGGTCTAACTCAGACCAGGACAGCTAGGAAAACAGCTAGGAAAACAGGAGCATTAGAATGTGGAAAATGCAGGAAGGTACGGCCAATTCCACCGAGATTTGACGCGTAGGATGTGCATACTGGTGTATGCACGGTAAGTGGTTCGTTGTGCATTGTAAATACATTGTGTAGCCGTGGCGCAGAGGAAGGACTACTTCCATTTACATGGCCACCGTTCAAATGCAGATACCAATAAAGATGCATGCCTTTTTTCTTACACTTTTTGTTTATTAAATGGGTAATATCCACACTGTAATTAGCATATACCTTTCACACACACACACAAAAAAAAGATGCAATTGCCCTAAATACTGTATAGCCAAAAGAAGGTCTAGGAATCAAATCCAGACTTTCAAGAACCAAAATGATGTAGTTTTGCTTTGAAGTGGAGCTGCAAACCTGTAGCCTTCCTGTCTTTTGTGTTTAGTCCTTCCTTGGGAGAGACATTAAATATGGGTACAGTTTATAGCAGGGTACCCAATAGTCCGAAAAATTAGAAAAAAAAAAAAAAGTAGTTTTTCTGAAGTCACACCCAGTGTCCAGTTATCAAGGAATGAAAAGTGTGGGGAAAGGGAGAGGCTCAGAAGTGTTTTCCAGCAGAAAAACAAAGACTTGCTTTGCTCTCCATACACACGTGCATTATACCCCGTCACAAAATGGTGGGACACTGTCAGAACCCCAGGTAGCTCTCTTTGCATCCCAGGCTCAGCTACCTCATGTGGAACATGGAGAAGAGTATTTTGTGAGATGCAGGGGGAAGAGGTAGGGACTATATGCTTACACTCACCATCTCCACATCATTCAGGAGTCAAACACTGTCAAGAGCTGATGTTGGGAAGATGATCACCCAGCGTACTACTGGAGAAGCAGCCACACTGATCCCTTGCAGTGATGAACAATGTTTGGGGTGTATCATAGGTGCAGATTCCCATGTCTCCAGTACCCCAGTCCCACGTCATGCCCAGGTGTGTCCCAGCCAGCTCCCAAGCCTGGACTCAGCATGAGGATGTAGGTAGGAGGATTTGAAATAGTGTAACATCATTGTCCCAAGCATTTTCAGGTTTAAGGCCCACAGCAAGTGATGCTTTATCAGACCATTTAAGAAATACAAAGATGTTCCCATAATCCGTTTGTACTTTGCAGACTGCAAGAGTTTTTTTAAAGCCAGCAAGTCAATGCCAAATTAATGCTTTAAAAATAATATACAATAAGCAATGTGAAAAAGATTACTGATATTTTCTGACAATGTGCAATTCAAACACCAAGTGTTTTCTCAATGGCTGTCATTTCCTAATTTTTGTATTAGCAGATCATTTTATTCCCTGCAGGTAAAATTATGTCCAGGAAATTTTTGTTTACAGGCTGTACAGGCAGTGCAAGAATTCAGTTTCAATTTTCATGTAAAAACTCAGTATCCAAAAGCACAACTGCTGAAAAACGGTTTACGATTTATTTGGGTTGGTTTGTTTGGGGTTTTCTGTGTGTGTATGTAGACATTCTTTATTTACAAAAATAAAAACCACTATCATTCTACATATACAGACACACATTTTTAGCTCACTGAAATATCTCCTTGTTGTATACTCTCTGCAAATAATATTAGTTCCAAATTTCAAGCCAATTTAAAATATCTCAATTGCATATATCTGCTCAAAAGAATTCCTGTTTATTTTATTTCTGTTTAAAAGGACGCAGGTTGGCATATATCTGTAACTGAGCTGGCATTATTATCTCCTATTACAAACTCTGAGAATATTACTTCTGCAGTTAATTCCAGTGCTTTTGGTGTTTGCTTAGTTCTGTATTTCACTAAGTCTGAATTACAAAAGGAATGACCAGTTCTGTGGTGGTTTCTGGTTGGTATCACTTTCCCATTTGCATCAATTTCAAACAGCTGAGGTATTAACATCAGCAAATTATCTAGCAAATGTTCCCAGGCACACCAAAATCGGACACTTTTCTGAATATTTTTCTTTTAAAAAATGGTTCTGTAAAATCTAAATGATGAGTAAAAATTACATGTCATGGTTGGAATTAGCAGACTGAATGTTTTTCCTACCAACAGAAATCCTCGACATGAACTCAGTGAAAGATTCTAAAGACCCAGTTTGAAGTAAAAAGACCTTCCGACTTTATTTGCCCATTTAATCTAATTTTCAAAAGAAAGTCAGGATGTAAAGCCCATTTTGAAAATGCCCTACACTGTATATTCACCCCTATGAGTATAGCTTCTAAAAAGGATTAAAACTGATACTACCTGATCCCTGCAAACACAATTGCATGTACAAATCTTCAAAACCTGAATATTTTTACCTGTTTGGTGATTTCAAACTATGGGCATGCTAACGTAATTCTAATTCAGGCAAAGAAACATTATAGAGCTCCACTTGCTACTAACCACCTTTATCACCACCAGCACACAGCTAGAGCATCAAGGATAATTTACTGACTCTCGATGCAGGTTGGTTTGGTGGCTGGGAGTTGACAGCAGGGTGGTTAAAGCAGCTTGGTGGGGTGATACTGAGCAGTTCCCTTCCCCGTGCCTCCAGACACGGTTTGCCAACACCCCAGCCCACCATGGCTCCTCAGTATGGTCCCCATCTTTAGGTGTTGTACACACCTGACCTTGGATCAGGGCTGGCAACTGCTCTATTTGAATTGGCAAAAGATAAAAGAAGAGAAAAAGGCAAAAGAAAAAGAAAAAAAAAAGAAGACTGACATATTGAGCTGCTCTTGAGAAGCACAGTGAAGTGCTGTAGCCTGCGCTGGACCAACCAGTGGAGGTTCCTGGCCACCGTTGAACCCCAGTTTGTTTCCAAAACTGGAGCATTTGGGACTCAGGTGCAGTTACCAACTCATTTTACATTTATCCCCTGCACTGGCAAAGCAGTAACACTGTGATTCTACTTTCCTCATAAAATGGAGGACACTGAGAGGAGACCTTATTGCTCTCTACAACTACCTAGAAGGAGGTCATAGTGAGGCTGGTGTTGGTCTCTTCTCCCAAATTACTAATGATAAAACTAGAGGAAATGGCCTCAAGTTGTGTCAGGGGAGGTTTAGATTGGATATTGGGAAGCAATTCTTCCCAGGGAGGTGTTGGAGTCACCGTCCCTGGAGGTGTCTAAAAAAACATGTAGATGTGGCACTTGAGGCTATGGCCTAGTGGCTAGAGAGATGTTAGGATGAAGGTTGGACTTGATCCTGGTGGTCCTTTCCAACCATAATAATTCTATGGATAGGGACATTTGTTTAGGCTTTCCATATGATGACAATGTACCTAAATATTGCAAGATTAATCAGTTACCGAGTCTCATTAGGTTTACTAAGAGATCTTTATCAGTAAAAAAGGGAAAATCATCTTACCATCATACAAGTACAGTGAAGCAACAGAGAAGTGGTGCTCTGAACAGAAAGTAAGGTGCTAAATTACACAATTGGCATCCAAAACTCCGGCATGCAACACAAAATTACCATAGCGTTCATTTCTAAAGCTCAATGCACCTGCATCTCAAGAGAACACCTTGGTTTCTGACAGCACTAGGGTAGCTAAGGCTTATGTTTCCTTCATCTATATGAAAGTAAAATGTATTTGAGGACATACCTTGGCCTGAATAGAACGCAGGGATGGAGTTGCCTCCATCCCCAGATTTAAGCGCACCCATGGTCCAGAGACCAGGAATACTGGTCCAGTTCCCAGCAGAAAATGACCTGCCTCAGGGTGTCTGTGGCTTTTGGAGAGGAGCTGGATGTTATGGCAACACTGCCTCCTCCTGCCAAGCGTACCCCGGCATGGGTTCCATCCCGCCGCCAGGCCCTGGTCTGCAGCAGTGAATGTACTGCCAGGAAAGTGGTGCAAATCATCAGCAATGTGGTCACATCCCTGCCTTTTTAATGTGCTAGAAACATCAGAAAACATAGAAATCGTTTTCTGTTTTCATGATGAAAAGGGCGTTGCCCATTTTTCACAGCCTATGCACAAGATGTCATGATTTTCAAATGGATTATTCAATCCATTTGACAGCTGACCTTCAAGTGGTCATGGTTTTTCAAAAACAAGAGGGGAAAAAAACCCCAAACAAACAAAAAAACAACAACAAAAACCTCCAGTCAATATCAGCATATCAGAAAAGCAAAATAATCCTAAATGAGACAGTAATGATCTCACATGCAAAAGCTGTGAACAGAGCTGCCTCTGTAGCAGCCAGCTGCTTCCCCAGCAGTAGAAGTTTGGACCAAGAGAGCATCAGCTGGATGTTTGGGGTGCTGGACATTGCCCTGCAAAGAGCTGCAGCACCAAAAATGGCACTTTTTGAACAAGTTTCTGCAGTTGTTTCTGCATTGTTAGGGATGCTTCTCATCACCAGTACTGAAATTGGAGGATGGTAGGAAGTCTTGCACAAGCTTTTTACTGTCGCCAACGAATACAGGTATTAGACAGGGACTACTGTAACAACCGAGAGGAATTCCAGCTGAGCAGTTATCAGAAAAAGTGACATTTCTCTGGTCAGAAAGAGTTGCAGCAGGTGCCAGTGCCTCGCATCATTCAACGTACTCCCAAAGAGCTGAACAATACAGAAATTACCTAAATAAGCCAAAAGAGCCAGTGAGTTCTAGGAAGCAAATGCTGCTCTTACATGAATAGGGAGTAACTTAGTTGAATTGCAGGTAGTTTATAGCCTAATTAAATAGACATAATGACTTTTAAATGCCTGCTAGAAGTCAAAACAAGCTGCATGTATTTTTTGAGCATGATTTTGGTTGTGTTTACCAAGTCAAGAAGTGAAATGAAGAAACATAAGGTCCTGTAAATCATTGATTAGAAAAACATAGTTTATTCTCTTTCACATGATGCTTCCTGGAAAAACATTAAACTGGCATAAATTTCAAGACTGAAATCTATTTAAACAAGTGGCTTTTTAAAAAATGCTGTAATTTTGAGTTGACAGGAACTTTGCCTCCAACACATACCATAATTGCAAGTGCTTTTTAACAAATTGGTCCCATTTTTTATGTCGGCTCAGGATTTTTCCACTGTCAAATCTTTGAATGAAGAGGACTAAAAGCCATATACAAAGGCGCTTAAATACAGATCACATTTCTACTGGTACGTTATATACAGTTTGCAAACAAAAATGGGTATTTTGGGCTTGGCACCCCTTCGTTCACGGAAGCATGGTTATAGACCTAGGAAGCAGAGATGGCTGAGGAGCAGCCACAATGCAAAGCAGTACACAGGTGTTGGTGGAGGATGTGTAGAGCTGGTGGTTAACGCGACCATGGAAGAACCTGTTGATGGTGTTTGGGGAACATTCCTGTATGGTTTAATGTTGTGGCATATGACTGAGTATGAATTCTGTACGTCTGGGAGGATGTCAAATTCCAGGTGATGTTTGGATTGTTGCAATTAAGCTGTTTCAAAGACTTTTGAAATAAACAGGAGAAAAAATGTTGCCTAGGATGTGTATGCAAGTATTCTTCTGAGCATGGAGAGCAGGAGGCAAGGCAGAAGTACCTCCTGGCTGAGAGATCCTCTCTGAAACCTACAGTTTGGAGCCCATGGTGTCATAAGGGGACACCCCACAACCTCCCAGATGCTGACTAAACTGTGTACAGTCAAGCAGAGCCAGGAAGGATAATAACTAGTGTGATGTGTTTCTAAAGTACATGATGGTCATCTATTTAGGTTTGCAGCTCACTGATCCTTTGCTTTACAGTAAAATAGACAGCAGATGGAAATTATTTGCTGTGTAAACAGTTATAAGGAACTCCCTATATATCCCCTCTCCCCAACTTCCATTCAAATCAATAGGATCCATCTGTCCAAGGTATTAAGATAAATCCTGGACATTTTGATATTGACTAGAAAGGCTCTTAAAAAAATCAATCCCACCGCAGACAGAGAAATGTCACTGCACCAAATATAGAGGCTTGGTAATCTCGCTAGATAACGTGAACCCAAAGTGCAAACCTTCCTGGCTTATAAACACAGCCAAAACCCATATTGCTGTCTCCAGCTCCTTAGCTAACTAAATCAAACCCTAGCGAGAACTGGTGCTGGGCACCCGCTGCTGCAGTATCCCAGCCTTCGAGGGCTGGTTTGACAGTCCCTGCTTGCCAAAGCACACAAATCCTTTTCCCAACAGAAAGGGTAAGGGCTGAAGAGTTGCTGCCACCAAAAGTTATGCTGGGCCGGGCAGCAAAAGGGAGAAGGAAGCTGTTGGCTGTTTAGCACTGATTCCACTGATGCTAGGTGTCTTCAAAGATGCTGATGTTGGGAGTATCCACTTCCCTGGTATTTATTCTGGGTCTCCCATGCTTTGAAGTTAAGAATTTCAAAAAATTTTCCTTTCTTCAGAATTCCGACCATAAATTTCTCAGTCACAGATTATGGGGGAAAACCCCACTAATCTGATAGATACTCATATATGATTTAAATAAATTATCTTTTTGGTTTTAAATAACAATTACACTTTCTGCACCACTCTATTTTGATGTTACTGTTCTGGTACCTTCCTGGTTTGCAAATATATCCCTTCCTGGGGAACCACCAGCTACTTCAGCTCATTTCCTAATGGGAAAAGAAGAGTACTGGGCTCTGCCCTCCAAAAAGGCAGCAAAGCAAATGAGAGGAAGAGAAATTGCACAGGGAGGGCAGCACCAGCAGGTCCTACAACTGCTCCTGAGATCTCTCCCGTGGTTTATCCTGGCATAGGCAAAAGGCCACTGTGAAAAAATCCATCCTTGGTGTGTACCAGGAGGTAGGAGTAGACAACTGGCTCATTGGAAGCCAACTTCTCTTGTTTTTGCTGCTAATAGAAAGCTCATCCATGCTGCCCGCTGGCAATCCTGGGCTGGCTCACTGAGACTCTCTCACTGAGGGCAAACACAGGTCTTCTGGTGCCCAGCCACCTACCTTCAGCCCCTTAAAACACTTTCCAGAGACAGGAGTGTAAAACCAGCCCTTAATCCAATTTATCTCCGCAGGATCCAGCCCTCACACGAGGGCCACATTTGTATTTACATTTCCATTATGCTACACTACAAGGTGTTTTTGTTACAGGGATGAGGTGGCCACCTCAAGCTCCCAGAAGTGTCACTGGGATCTTATTGCATACGCACACTGCTAACAGCTCAGCGGTCAGGCTGTCTGCTGGCATCTCACTGCTGTGCCACACTGGCTTCCCTCCTTCGCAGCATCCCCTGCAATAGGCACACAAGAACTTCTGACACCCCGGTCCTGCTCCCAGCTCACTGAGACGCAGCAGAAGACGTGGCCTCAATTTCAAGAGAAGCGATCTGGATAAAACCCTGCACGAGGGCTGATATGTACATGATGAGGCAGTTACAGATGATTCATTAGACCTTGTGCAGTGTGATTTGGGGTTTCATGACGTATTACATTTTTCAGTGATTCCAGTCACCGAGCTGCAAACTTCATTGAATTCAGATGACTGCTGTTGCATTTTCCTGGGTCTCAGTTTCATCTGATCACACGCCAAAAAACATGCCATCACCTCCTTTGCAAGTCTTATCCTATCTGGAAAGTGCATTTCGGGCAACTATTAAATTTATACAGGAAGATTACATAAAGGTTAAAATCTGGCTCACTCTAGTCATGTAACCAGCTATTTTGGTAGAAATGAGGCTATTTAAATGAGTAGGCCAAAAAAGGTTTCCTCCAAAATACCCTTGAAACGTGCTGTAGAAGTCATTAAAGCCCTCACTATGCTCCCAGTTTGTCACTTTGCTGTTATTCAGTTTAATTGGTCTCTTACTCTGTTTATTCCTCTGCCTGCTTCCAGGTCTCCCATTTCCTTTTGACTGCTTTATTCTCCAAACCTTATTCAAAAGCAGTGTTTGAACTTGTTTTCAACTTGTGACCTGCTGAAATCAGGGACAAAACCTCCACAGCTGAGCTGATCGCCGCACGGGCTCTGAAAATAAATCACACCCTCACATTTGCACCAAACCTCCCTTCCCCTCCACTCCCCAAGTGATCCCTTTAAAGGACGAAATACTGTCACTGGGGGTAATTAAAACCAGTTTGTATCCTGTTAGGATTACAGGTTTAAAAATATGAGTGCCAGGGAAACAAGGCGTTTACAGTTTTTGTAGGAAACGAACTCCCACAAGAAACATATAACTTAATTTTGCTGTCAGATGTTCCCACAGACTCCTCTTGAAAGTCAGCCGAAGCTGTACATATGTGCCTGAAATCAGATTTTTAAAAAAGTGAGATCTATATTTAGATTGTCATCCTCCAGTCATTCAAAACGGTGCATGTGGGAAGTTTTTAAGGCTGTGATAGAACCCTTTATTTTGGAATTTATTGACATTTGAGTGTCTATAATCACAGCTATACTGCTGCATTGACTTGGAGTCTGCTGGCCCTCCTGCAAGTCAGATCTTGCACAGACATTAAGGTCCCTTTCCAGGAGAGCCATTGTCTGCTGCAACCCCAAATGGCCAGTGAGCATGTGAGAGAGATCCCATAAAAAAGATGTTACAT